>JAAWXA010000048.1:191016-216442 GCA_038090715.1 Florisuga fusca | reverse complement strand
GAGGGAGGGAGGGAGGGGAGGGGGTGCGGTGGCTATTGGGATCGTCGGGCGGCGACGGCTGGGCCGGGACCGGGAGTGGGACCGGGACACCGGAGGAGCGGGGCAGCGATGGGCACGCAGGGAGCTGGGAGGAAGCGGCTGCCGAACCGGGAGCGCCTGACAGCGGAGGACGATGCTCTCAATCAGATCGCCCGTGAGGTGAGTGGCGAGTCCCCCGTTCCTCCCCTTCAGGCAGCGGGCACGGCGGTGGTTCAAGGGCAGGCTGTTGGAGCGTGAAATGAAAGTCGCGTTCATCTTTGCCTGGCTTACGATCCAGCGGCATCGCTTCAGGCTGCAGCAAGTGCTTCATCTGCGAGGAAAAGGGGGGTGCGGTGCGGTGCGGTGCCCGTCCCTCTGCAGCCCCGCGGCCGGGGCGCAGGGATTGTCTGGTGGGGCGGCTGAGAGAGCCCTCGGGATTCTTGGAACACGTACGAGGGAAAAGCCGTAAACCAGAAGACTGCAGGATGACGCTAGATGTGGGCATGAGTGTACAATCTGACTTGGAGACTGGTTTCATATTTATATTTAACGAGTGAGGTTATACCGTGCTGTGCTTGGTCTGAGCAGCATCTAGGACCAGCTAGTCCCTCTTTCCCTTCTGCCTCCCTATTGTTGTCCACGTGGAATTGGTTCTGTGGTGAATGGGATGGTGTGAATTTGCTTTTTACATAGCATAGGTAGTTCTGCATCCTTCCTCCCACAGTCTTCCATTGATAGGCAACCCTAACTGGAACTGTAGATGCGTGGCCCTGGGGTTGTTCTTTGACATCTCTAAGCTGATCCGATGCTTGCTGATGCTGAAGGTGGCTGTCCTCTTCCCTGCCACGGTTTGTGTGCATCTGCTCCCTGCCTTGCCTTGGTCTTGCCCCAACATGGGTTCAAAATCGATCACTCCTCTTCTAGAATAGGTTTTGAGTCTCTCTTAAGAGTTTCCTTTCATCTGATTTTGTGCCACTGCAGTTCTTGAATGCTAACACGTTGCTTATTTTTGGTGGTGGCTCTCCGGTGAGTTTGAGTTAGTTGCTAACATCACACACCTTGGATGTTACCAATAACGTGTTCTTCTGTACCATTCTGAAACGGTTTATAGCATCTGTGGAATACATGCAGTAGACCAATTTCTCTGTGAGCCATTTGGATAGTGTGTTTCCACAAGTCAAATTGTTTTGTGGTGGTATAATGAAAATATAGAAGAGTTCCCAGGGATGAAATCTGAGGTAGGAGGACAAGAGTGTCTCATGTCATGAACATAAGATAGCAAATAAGAGTAATTGTGCTGTCTGCTAGACTTTAAATCATAATTCTAACATTCCAGGGGTTTTTTTTGTGATGAGGGTTGAAATTCCCCAACTGTCTCCTGGCCATGCTGTCATTTATCAGTCAGTAACAAGGGGCCAAGGTTATCCTCTGTTGAACATTGGTCTCAGCTTTCTTCAGCTTATGTACTGCTCCAATGTATTGTGAAGTGGTTTGAGACCTTAAATATTGTGTTGGTTTGGGTTTTTGCTTTTGCTGGGATTTTTTTGTCTATTTGGAGGTTTTTGTTTATTAGTTGTGGGTTTGTTTTCTCCTTGATATTGTTTAAAGGGTATCTCCATTTTGTCAAAAACCTATCTTTTATCTTTCACCTTGAAATGCTAAATGTGTGAACTGCCAAGTTGAAGGTTCAGCAGTTTCCCATATTATTTTAACTGTGTTACACTGTCTTGGGTTTCATGCACTTATAACAGTTTTGTGGTTTAACTGCCTGTTCTCCATACAGGGGACTCCCAGATGAATCCTGCCATGTGTTCTTAAGAACCCTTTAAAATGTAAAGCCTTTTGTCTTCTCCTAATAAAGATCCTGAGAGTCCTCACATTGAGGAGGGTACAAAGGTTACTGACATTTTTGACACTTCCAGCCTTCCTTGCACATGTACAGTTAAATCTGAGACACATGTTGAGTTTGTGCATGGGTTTCACTGTTCTCTCTCCTTTGGTCTTCCTTTGTTATCCAGAAGTGCTTCCAAGTTACTGGTTCTTGTAACCAAGATCCAAGCTTCTAGGATCACATTCTGTTCTGTTTAGGTGGGAGCCTAAAATATCATCCAGATTTAATCATAGAGGTACTTTCACCTTGGGATCTCAGGGAGTAAGTTAAAATGACTGCATCTTCTCTCCTTCTGGTTTTCCTCCAGAAGGAGAGGGCTGCTTTAACACTTTCCAGTTGTATTTTGTAATTGTCAGAATATCTTGAAAAAATGAACAGTCCTTGCTATACTGTAAGAACATGTAAAGACTTGTAAACTCCTGGCCTATTAAGCTTTTTATTTTTTTATTATTATTTGCAGTCAGGACATCACGCTGTGTATGTGGAGTCTTGTGTAACCCGAAAGATCCCTGAGCAGTGAGGAGAGCAGTCCTCTCCCCTGGGGGATGCCAGAGCAGACTGAAGAGGAAGTACCTCAGCAAGAGGAAGGAAATTGTTAACAGTGAGGTGTGGGGTAGCAGCAGGCGTTTAGTAACGTATTACTCACGGTGGGCAGTAGTAGTAAGTTTAAGTGTTTGAGTTTCTGAACCAGATGAGCTGCTTATCACCTTATCTGGACCTCTTCAGAGAGGGAGTGGGAGGTGCATTGCTGTCAGGGCTGAGTAGTGATGTACCACTAAATCTGGCTGCTCAGAGTCTGACTTGCATGGTAATTCAATGGATAGCAAGTATGTAAATATGGTTAACATAAAACCAGGGTGTGCCGAGCTTCTAAGGGATCCAGATGGCTGCCACTCAAGATGTGCTGTATGCACACCCTTTTTTTCTGAGGTTGTTTTTTTCCCCGGTGTCAGCTCTTGCAGCTGAGAGTGGAGCTCACCAGTGATAGGCTTCTCTGCTTGCAAATTCGTGTTGATGCCACTTTGGGGCTGTTTTATTTCTCTTCATGAGTAGGTGCCAGCAATGTTGGCAAAATCAAGCAGTTTGATACTCCTGGAGGTGAGTGCCAGCTCAGCCAGAACTATCCTGCATGCCTGGTGCCCAGTCTTCAACCGCACTTGGGTTAGGTGTGGTAAATGGAAACATCGTTTCTAAGGGAATATTTTTTTTCCTCTAACTTCCTTTCTGCTCTTTTTTTTTTTTTGGCTATAGTAACAGCTCTTCCTTACATGAGGGGAAAATAATTTTGTGCATCTAATGAAGCGCTGTCACCTGTCTAAATGAGATATTTCTCTTATAGGCAGATAATGTAAGTTATTATTAAAGAAAGTAATGTTATGAGGATATTTAAATACCCATCTTGGTCAGTTTATGGACTGTAAATCTGATTGTTTCACTGAATTTTTTTACTTTGGGCATTGACATACCTTCTTGGTGATTAAAAAATTGAGATGTTACACCCCTGTGGAAAAGAAGAAAGTGCAGCTGATCAGTAATAGCTGAAAATGCAGGTGAAACCAGGCAGCTAGATTTAGTGACTGTGGTAAGAATGCAGTGTCTTTAAATGCCTAAGTTGGAGTTTCAGGACTAACAAAGAAGTGCAGTAGTCATTGTATGTAGACTCTAAATGTCTGACTTTTGAATTGAGGGGATAGTTTTTTGGGGGGATTTTCTGGTTTATACAATAATTTGAGTGGGTTGCATAAATAGAGGTGGAAACAATTTCGTTAAAGTTGAAGCTAACTCAATCAGAATGGAGATTTATATATATATATACATATATATATATACATACATACATACATATACACACAGGAACAAGCCATGTGGACTTGACTGCACTCTTAGACAAACCAGGATGTTTAAAGGAGTGTGTTCCCTAGGGATACACCAGGTAATGCCTATGTAAAATCTGTGTGCCTCCTTAGTATAGTGCTGGAACTTTTTTGAGCAGTATCTGGCATTAAAGAGACGCATGAAGATTTTTGTTAGCAAGAAAAATATTCCACGAGAAGCTCTTAGAAACAGTTGTTTATAACATCACTTGCTTGGACTGAGGCTTATTTTTCATTTCATTACTTTCTGCCTTTATGAATATTAAAATATCAGCCCAAGAGAACAAATGGTCTGAAAAAGCCCGTCTGGCTGTACGTTTCTCTTCTAGAACAGAAAGTTAGGAAAGCAAGGGATGCTTATGGAAAGCTTGGCTCAGCCCAGTTGACCTAAATACAAGAAGGAAGGAGGGAACTGTAGACAGTGCTTACCAGTAGGGTGTGGAGAATAATTCAAAAATTTAGGTGACTTTATATTAGCAAATGTGCTCTTCTTCATTGAACGCTCATTTTTTCCTCATGTTTCTCATCTATAAATAAAACAAATTGCATTGGCTTCCCTTACAGTCCTTCCCAAAGGAAGTGTGTGAAGGAGCAGCTTAGGATGGTTTAAAAAGTGAGACAAAAATCTTCAGACCCATCTTATTTTAGTGAAATGGGTGGCTGTAACCTGTCTCCCAAAGCACCATCTGCCTCACAGTATCCCCATTGCCACTTTAAATAATTAGCTGCCTGTTTTTCTGGGGTTTTTTGTGCTTGTTCCTGGCCCAAATCCTCTTCAGCTGTTCTCTCGCTGTCTGAGGAAACAGCTGTTTAGGAACTGTGGTTCATATTTCAGTCAAGCAAGAGACTACAGTTGGGATTAACAACCTGGGAAGCCCAGCCTTTTGCTTTGCAAGCCCAGATGCTGAGCTTGTCTGCAGGATGTAATACTAATCATTACCTCATCTAGAAGGATGTTTTTCCAGGCCTATTGCTGAATGAAATTGGAGCTTAAGTGTACTTGCAAGGATTTCAACACTACTCAGCTTGGTTTTGGTTTGTTTTCCATCCTTTGGCTGCAAGGATCACAGCATTGTGGGCTTGTGAGACAAGGTATTTGTCCTTCCTGTCAAGGTAGTAGGTTGCCAGGGGCAGTGAATCTGTCTAGCTAGACAGAAGCACTCAGAGGCAAACCTTAAAATAGCAGCTCTGAAATATCAGCTTTTGTCTCTCTTGTGTAAAAATATTTTGGGGAGAACAAGTTGCCTGTAGGAAGCAGGGGAGGGAACAGAAGTAAGGCAAAATTTCCTGCAGATAGCTTTGAGAGATTATTTTTTTTTTAAATACAGAAGATGCTTCTGAGAGGGTGTCATGGTGGGGAAAGTGGATATAGCTGCACAGGCATTTAATCTTGGAGCTATCTGCTTATGGTGTTATCTGGGGCTCTTGCTCATCACACAAGTCTTCTGGAGATGAATAGGTGGCCTTGCCTGTAGTTGAAAAATAGCTGTTGTTTAGACTTTCATTATGCAGCCAAAGATGAGGGAAGTGCTGCTTAAGGCTTCTTATGGGAAGACATGGGTAATCATCTGTTCCCAAGATGGTCTCCTTTTTACCTTATTTCAATTAGGGAACAAGAATTAAACTGTAGAACTTCCCCACGTAAAGCTGGAAAAAACGACTGTGTATGTGCACCGAAATGAGAACATTACATCAGGCAAAAATGTATTTTAAAAGCATCCATATGGGTAGCCTTGGTCTGCAGTCTTGCAAGTTAATTTTGGCCACTTCCTGGTAAACGTGTTTTTCATGCCAGGGGTAGCTGAGATGAGTTGTTGTGGTGCAGATCAATCAGTTTAAGGTAAATGCAGGATTCCAGCCTCTCATCTTCACACATAATTTTGTTTTAAACTCTTAAAAGGTGAATTGCTGCTGGTGAAAAGCACTGCAAGTAGTGTAACTTCCAGTGGGAGAATGAGGCTAGCAACTGGAGTCAGTAATCTCTTAAACTGAGTGGCCTGATGTGCTGGAGCTCATTTACAGGTACTCTTAAGATATTTGGAGGATGGAGAACCACCAGTGTTACTGGTGCATAGCAAGAAATACAAGGCAGCTCTCAAAAGCCTGGTGGTAGAAGCTTTCAGTGTTGAAATGTTGGTGTGACATGATAAATACTAAATAAGGCAAGACTTCACTTGTAGGAATGAAAAGGTATTAATTGGTAGGACCCGAGGGAATGGTAAGAAGATGTGCTGGGGGAAGTTTAGGTTAGATTTTAGGAAAAAGATTTTTCCCCCAGAGGATGGGCAAGCAGTGGAACAAGCTCCCCAGGGATGTAGTTATAGCCCCAGGCCTGCCTGAGTACATAAAATGTTTGGATGATGCTCTCAGGCACGTGGTGTGATTCTTGGGGTGCCCTACACAGGGATGGGAGCTGGACTTGGTGATCCTGATGGGTCCCTTTCCAATTTGGCAGCTGCTATGATTCTATGGATTACTTCTGATCTGATCTAGTTGCCACACAGTGCTTGCTGTGTAAATGACATCAGGTTGGTGAATGGCCATGTGACATAACTTGGTTGTAAGTGTATGGAAGTTCTGGTTAGGCTGTTTTAAATTGCTGATTTTGGAGGCTACAGAGAGGGTGTGGAAGCTGTGTATTGAGAGGTGAGGGAAAAGCATGGAAGTAATGCTTTGGTGTTGGCAGGAATGTGCCCTGCTCTGACTGTGGCACCAGAGAGCTCTTTGGGCACAGAGAGAGGAGGAGGTGCAAGCTAATTGGACTAATGCTGTTCCCAAAACTGAGGGTTGCTTGTTTTGGGATGTGAATGTATGCCTAAACAAGAAGATGGGCAGAAAGGGTGTACCCCTGATTAAATGAAGCAGCATCTCCCCAGGATGGATTTGACTTACACATCAGCATCTAGCCTGCTGCTTCATCCCTTCAACATGCCACATGTTCCTGTAAGGGCATTTCCAGTGAAGTGTGTACCCTTTTAGGGGGTGGATTTCTGAACAGGGGATGGTGGTTTTCTTCACATCCTTTGGAAAATGTTTGGCTTATTGTCAGCTATAAAAAAACCCAGAAGTTTTAACACAACCAGCTGTTTCTGGGTTAAGGAAAGAGGGATATTTTTAGTATTGAGTATAACGGCATTTAAATGGCACAACTCTGGCCTAAAACTTTCAGTGGCTAATTCTGCCTTGGAAGCTCCACTGACTAGATTGAAATAACTTTTTTTAATGTAGGGACTTAAGATACTGTTCAGTGCCAATAAAGATGAGTGTCTGAGCTAATTGCTCATTAAAAATTTCTGACCTAGAACTGGAAAGTTGACTTTTTCTTGATGTCCTTTCAGTCAGATACCCTGGGTGTGATCTGAAAGAGGTGGATTTTTTCAGTTCCATCTGCTTTGCCCTTCTGAGTGCCTGTAGCCTGTGAGCAGCAGCTTGGCACGGGCTGTGCTTTTGTTCACCTACTGCAGCATTTAAGAGTTGAGCTGGAGACAGCCAAACCCAAGCTGTGTTCCAGTCTCAGATGTGGTGAATAAGCCTCTTAATCTACTATTGCCTGCAGTTCACTGCTGGTCCATTGCAGCTCTTTTCTCCTTTCTGCATGCTGCTTCAATGCTGTATCTTTTGTAACACAGCTTTAATCCTGACACTCTCCTTGCAAAAAACACCAGATGCCTTCTGGTTCTTTGATGCTTTGTGAGCTCCTGTGCTCTTTGAGAAAATATTTAGATTATTTTATTTTATTTTGGGTTTTTTTATTATATATTGCTGTACAAGGAATCAAGAGCCTTTACTAAATCAAAACTGCCAGGTACATCACCACTGCTGTGTTCCTGGCTTTAACACCAGGTCAGTAGGTAGAGCAGTGTTTGGTACCATTGGCACATGAAGAAACAGAAAAAGGAAAGTTAAGTTTTGGAGCACCAATTTGTTTTCCTCTTAGCTGTTGGAAGGTTTGTGTGAATAAGTGGATTATACAATTGGTATTCCAATTTCTGTCAAAGTAAAAAGCAAGATGTTATCTCCAACTGCTTCTGGCTTCCTCAGAAATAGATCTCGGAGTTGTGGGTCGGTTTTTTTGTTTGGTTTTTTTTTTCATTACTTGCAGGTTTCACTTGTAATTACTGTCAGATTGATTTATCTTTCCTGGAATGCAAAAGCTTGCAGGAAGTGAGTTCCAGAACAGCAATTTATTAGTGTGTTTAGCAGGTTGGTCAGTGACTTGTGCTTTAACATTGTCCACAATGAAACGATGATGCCTCTGTCCCCAGCAGTCCCACTGGTGGCTCTTAGCAGACTTCTTGCAAACCTACAGATGCCTTGGGCACTGAAAACATAAAGGAATGTTTCTTCCCCCTTGGTCTGTGCTCTTGAATACTTTAAATCAGTATCTGATTTAAATGTAATTTTTTTTTGAGTACTTGCTAAGCCCCAAAATATGATTTCTTTAATCCCACATTTGAAAGCCAAATTTTATTGAGTCTTTCTCTTCTGTCTGCTTTTGCCAGCCTCTTCCAGTAGGCAGAAAGAGAATACAGGAGTATCTGGCATGCTAAAAGCTGGGTCAGGTCTTGAAACTTAGTCTCTCAGGTCAGATGGATTTCAGGTGTCCCCACTTGGGTCTTCTAATTGTGGAGCATTTATCAGCTGACATACTAGGGTGACAGGAGAATAAGGAAAAGCTCTGGTGTGCTTCACATGGAGAAACATCCACGGGCTCCAGTATCTTATGAAACTCTTGTAGCTTCACTTTTTTCCCCTTCTAAAACACATAGTGAATTAGACTCAAATATTTCAGATTTGGCTGTTTATACTGGTGCCAATGGATTAAGAGTCCTCACATGGAAACTTCATGTGTTTTTAGAAAACAGATAATTTAAAATTTGAATAGTTTTACAATCCCTTTGCTTTGGTGTGCAACTGTGCATTGCCCAAAAGCTATTTTCTTTAAAGTATCTCTTCTCCCATGTGAAATATGTGTGTTAGTCTTGATTTTATTGCTCTGCTGAATATCTTGCTGAGTTCTAAGAGGATTTACATTGACAAATATGTTGAATTAAAATCTGTTGAAAATTGAAGTGGGCTTTTGGGACATTTTTTGTGATACCCAAGGGTCATGCTGTTCCATTGTCTATTAAATATGAAATTTAAAACTGCCCTGATGTGAAATGACTACATGAAACAGTGTTGTGACCTAACCTTTATATGAACTGTGGAGGAATCTCAGGGCTCTGGGAAAGTGTCTTTTTTGTATGGGGATACAGGGGACAATGTTGGTATATATGGAGGATGTCAGTGTTTTATTTATAGAGGATTACACAGTGTTTTCAATAATATTTGTACATTCTTGTATAATTACCCTGGAAAAATATTATGTCACGAACTAGAGTAAGCTAAGAAAGGTTCTCTGTGTGTGCTGGTGAAATGCTATTGTATCATTGATGGAATTAAATAGATTCTGTCAGACTTGAAAACAATTTTGGGGCTAGCTGAAAGGTATCTGGCAACCCAGAGCTTGTTGTCTAACGATGCAATCTGCAAATTTAGCATTAGAAAATAAGGATCAGTGGGTTAGTGGTGACCTATGCTCTTACAGCAATTTATCCTAATTTGGGCAGGGGGGGGAGAGGAGGGAGTGGGGTTTAAACTATTAACAGAGAAAGGAGTTAGAGATCTGCCTTATGTGGAGCTGCAGATTCCCTCATGTTGCTGCTGGTGTTAAGGCTGCTCTTTCAGCCTTTCTGCTGGTTTATCCCATTCTCTCCTCCCTGCTCCTTGTCACATGCCATTTTTCAACCACCACTGCTGCTGACATTAAACCTACTGATTGACACAATTTGAGTGTTAAGTAGACTGTGAGCCTGAGGATAAAGTTATAATTGCATCTGCTGGATGGTAATCGCTGCTAGGGAAAGGAAGAGCAACAAAGAAGGGACCTGGCCAGGGCAGGGCTGCTGCTGTATGGCTGCTGCTGCATTCCTGGCAGCATTCCTCGATTTCAGGGAATCCAGGAAACAGCCATGAAGGTAATTTTTTTTTTTTTTTATTTATTTATTTTTTTTTTATTTTTATTTTTTTATTTTTATTTTTTTTATACAGCTAAACAAGGTGTGTGCAGTCTGGTAGTGTGTTTCAAGCTGAACCTGTGTGTTAGGACACAAATTCTCCACATAATCCCTTATATCTGGAACCCAGTTTGGATGCAGTAATCCTGGTCCACCCCCACGCAAAAGCTGTCCAATGGTTTCTTAAACAATGTTGGTTTTTTAGCTTTAATCCGAGCTGATGGATTGTGCAGTGCCATCTCCCTTGGAGCAAGTTGTCTTTAATGTCCTGGCTCTCTGTGAGAATTCATCTTCCCAGGAGGGAATGGGTTGCAGAAGGATAGCAATCATGAGAGGCTAACTCCTGTCCACTGGCCAGGTAAAAGTATCTTGTAGATTAGAAAATTCTGAATTGGTTGTAGTGGTGAGATATGGAGGACTGTGTGATTTCTTGTTGTTTTTTTTTTAACTTTTAAATTTTTCATTAAAAATTCCTTGAAGGGTGAATTTTTAAAACGTTTCCTCTGTGGAAGTGAAGTCTCCTCTGTGTTTTTTCTGCAAACTGGATGTAGAACTTGTTTGAAGTTTGGTGTTTGTGCTTAAAGGACAGAAAATATGGGAAAGCAAGACACAGTGGCAGCTGTTGTCTGTATTCTGCAGCATACAGTTGTGCTAACAAGAAAATAAAATTTCACCAGGCCTTTCTTTAGGTTGTTTCTCTGGATATTCTCTCACTTTTCCTTAAAACAGATTTTGCTCAAGCAGATTTTGATATTTCTTTGGTTGATGTTGCAAATCAAAAATTTCAGATTTGAAGTGCCCTGACTCTTCCATTTGTACAATCTGAAGAATTCTGTGCAACGTTTTCCTTCCTACCTATCCTCAAACAGTTTTTACACAGGGCTAACAGATGAACTGGTGCTTAACTGAAGTATAAAGTAGCAGGGGGCATGAAATAATATGACATTTTTTACAACAGTTCTCTTATATGGGGTAAATGTATGTGTATGTTTTATGTATGAAACAAAAGCAATCTTCTCTGATGATGGCTCTTGTAGGGTTCTTCGTACAGTTTTGATCTTCTCCAGTATTTAAAATAACTGTCTCTGGGTCCTGTCTCTAAATTTCATACAGTCAGTCTAGTTGAAGAGGTAATGAAAAAAAGTACCTTGCAAGTTGTAATCATTATACTGTGTTCTGACAAAATATCATATTGTAAACACAATAATAATAAAGCAATCTGTTACCCTTTAACTCTAATCAGTCTAAAGAGCTAAGTTTAATTAAATCTGCTTGTGGATGAAAGCATTTCACCCATGGAAAGCTGCACTAAAGGTCATCTCCAGTTTTGGATCTTAATGTTACATATAAAAAGCTTCATTTGCTTGAAGCTGTATAGAAATACAGCTTTAAAGAGTTTTAAAATTATTATTAATCTTTATTTGAAGAGAGCTGATCTTCCTGACTTTTTGTGACAGAAAATATATCTACACAGCCTGAGGGAATAATTTTGCATATTAGATGTATGTAGTTGTAGATACCTCTTACTGAAAGTGTTGTGTGAAGAAAGATTGAACTCTCTGTTCCCATTTGGTACTTGAATGTGTATGTTTTGACCTCCCACCTACTAAAGTACTAAGCTGTAAACTGTATATTCTTTTTTATATGTATCCTGAATATATATATCAGGTCTTTCAAGGGAAAAAGGTTCTTCAATGAGGAAGAAGGAGAACGTCAATTTTCAAATAGGTGGCTGGGAAAGAAAAGTGCCACTGCCTACATTTGAAAACATTCTCACGATATTGTCTTGGACTTGTTCTTTGATAAGGTGCTCGAGCTGTATTGAGTGTCCTTTGAATGGCTTCTATGGCATTAATCCCTTATTTAACTATTTTTTAAATTGTATTTTGGAGGTACATCAGCTTACATCAAGCATCCCAACACCCTGATTTTCCTCTTGCAGTCAACAAACTTTAGGATTGGGAATCAAAACTGTTGTCATGAGTGCTTAGTATAGATTACATGTTCATTATTTTGACTCCCTGGCCAGTAGTACTGATATCAGCTGTTAGTATAGTGTCCATATAACTGAGTTTGATTCTGCAATCTGGTGAAGTAAGGCTGACATGAGCTCTGTCAAATGCTTTCTTTAAAAAGCCATTCTATGTAGCACCTTAGATGTGGACTAATGCTGTGCTATGTGGTTGGTGCTCCCTGCTGCTGGATAGAGGCCTGCTGAAGTAGAGAACAGGCATGCTGACAACAAGAGACATTAAAATCCTTCCTGTCTCCTTTGTCCAAAGTCTGTACAAAAAGGTTTCCCTTGAATTTTTGACACCAGATATTCCAAGAACATCAACCATGGGTATTGAAGGAAACCTTGCCTAGCAGCCTTCCAAATGGAAGTGTCACCTTGGGACAGAGCCTGCAAACTTCCAGGCTGCATCATGAGTGACTCTCTTGTGCCTAAATGAGGGGAAGCCTTAGGTGTGTTTGTTTCTGTTTAGGATAAACCCCACAGTCTCCTATTAGTAAAGACATTAAGGTTTCTTGGATGCATTTTTAGGTGTGTTGTTCTGAAAAAGGAATGGTGGGGAGATGGAGGGGGAGGTCTGGGGCCGGTGTGGAACAAGGAGGCAGCTGCTGCTGCAGCTCGGGGCAGTGGGCAGGAGCTCTCTGGTGGGGGAAACTTGGGAACTCCATGGGTTTTGTCTATTTCTCTGCTTCAGTCTTAATTTCTACTGCTTTGAGTGATGTGCTTCACGAAAGGCTTTTGCTAACT
The DNA here is from genome assembly GCA_038090715.1 of Florisuga fusca. NCBI lineage: Eukaryota > Metazoa > Chordata > Aves > Apodiformes > Trochilidae > Florisuga > Florisuga fusca. The sequence continues at coordinate 203,839 of JAAWXA010000048.1, read as the reverse complement.
TGGAGAAATTAAATAATCAAGTAGGACTGGTAGGTGTGATGAGTCTCTCCAAAGAGTGGATCTTGTTTGTGTTTCTGTTCTGTGTGCACTCATGTGCCTTGAGAACATTACTCTGTGCTTTGGTCATTTGAAAGTAACTCCAAAAGCAGATTTCTTCTTTCCTTACCCAAGAGAACTTGCTGTCAGTACAAGGCAGTCCATGTTATTCAGACATACTGTACACCAGATAACAGGTTTATATATAGAAGCAACACTCTTCTACTACTGTCTTTAATGTACTAAGCTTGACAGAATGCCATTGAGATGGAATATTCCTCCTAATACTGCCAAACCAGGGCAATTGTACAAGTGGATTTAATTTCCCATTCTGTAGCATTGCAGTGAGTTCTTTCTGAAGTGGGATCTGATTGTACAGGAAGCACTGTGGGAAGTACAAAGATGGGATTTGGTTTTATATAACATAACGGGTCTTGTTGACAGTCTTCCTTTCTCTTAATTATCAATTAGAAATAACTTTCCTTGCACGTTAAGTTTTTAAACCAGACCTATTTTTATGTACAAAAAATGCAGGGCGGAAGTTTGCAATAAATTCTTTTATTCCCTAAAGCAATGGCTCTTGGCCAACTTCTGCACTCTTACTCATCAGCTGCTGGTCTGAATTCTGCTGAATTCAAACTTTATCTCAGAAGAGCAGGACTAATTATTTGTACATGATTCTTACTCCTGAGTGTTATTTCATTAATGAGATGCTGCAAGTCCTTGGTTCTTGAAGGCAATTAATTGAGGAGACTTGCTACACCCCTGCCCTATCTGACACTGTGTAACTCAATTGATACACATATTGACTTCAAAGTGTCCTTGCTTCTTTCTCAAGGTTATTAAAGACAGAGACCCCGGAAAGATTTAGAATAAAGGTCTCTTAAATAGAAGATCTCCAGACTGGGGGCTGAGACTTCACTGTGTGGGTTTCTCTCCTCACTCTGTTTGGTTGCTTGTGCTGGGAGTTTATGCTAAAAAAAGATGAAATTTGAAGAAAAACAAAACAAAACAAAAAAACCCAACCCAAAACCAAGCAAGCAAAAAAAGAAACAAACAAAAAAACACACACAAAAAAAACCCCACAAAAAAACCCCAAACCCATGACAGCCCTAACATACAGCTTCCTATAAGCCTTTTGAGTTTGTCATGCAGTGCTCATTTTAGAAATGGGCTGGTACAGAGGGGCATGAGAGAAAATCATGGTGATGCCATGAAATGCTTCAATAGTCAGATGTCAAAGTACTCAGCATTTGTTTTGCTCGAATGCTTTTAATGTTACTGCATTTAGAAGAGAATCAGTGCTCTGTAACTGCTTTCTCATTTTCACACATCTCATGATCAGGTGAGCTCTCTTCTTAGGGAATATTCTGAACTCATCAAATAATAAAAATTTAGTCTTTTTATGATGACTTTTTAGTGAAGTGTAGAAAAGTACAAGCACCTGTTTTATTGTGTTCTCTGGTGGCTTTTTCTACTACAGTGTGCCGGGAAACCCAGGGGAAAGTATTATGGCCAGGAGGCAAATGAGAGTGAACTTTCCTCACTTGGACATTGATTCAAACAAGAACAAAGTGATCTTGGTGAAGTACAATGGAAAAATCGATGCTTCTGGGGCAGTCAAATGCCACGTTTTACNACTGCTTTGAGTGATGTGCTTCACGAAAGGCTTTTGCTAACTTGGAGAAATTAAATAATCAAGTAGGACTGGTAGGTGTGATGAGTCTCTCCAAAGAGTGGATCTTGTTTGTGTTTCTGTTCTGTGTGCACTCATATGCCTTGAGAACATTACTCTGTGCTTGGTCATTTGAAAGTAACTCCAAAAGCAGATTTCTTCTTTCCTTACCCAAGAGAACTTGCTGTCAGTACAAGGCAGTCCATGTTATTCAGACATACTGTACACCAGATAACAGGTTTATATATAGAAGCAGCACTCTTCTACTACTGTCTTTAATGTACTAAGCTTGACAGAATGCCATTTGAGATGGAGTAAGTGGTTACTCTGGCTGGATTTGCTTCTGATTAACACTGAGGAAAAGAAGGAAAATACAGTTTAGCAAATAAGGGTAATCCAGATATTTAACATCACAGGCTGAATTGTTTCCTTCAAAATGTTAGTCTTGCTTTAGGGCTGATGCAGTAGTTACATGATTTATTTGTTTAATTATTGTCAGACTGTCTTCAGTTTGCTTTGCTTCAGTTCTTCAACAGGAATACTGGCAGACTGGGTGCAATGAGATGTAATATTCCTCCTAATACTGCCAAACCAGGGCAATTGTACAAGTGGATTTAATTTCCAATGCTGTAGCATTGCAGTGAGTTCTTTCTGAAGTGGGATCTGATTGTACAGGAAGCACTGTGGGAAGTACAAAGATATGATTTGGTTTTATATACCATAATGGGTCTTGTTGACAGTCTTCCTTTCTCTTAATTATCAATTAGAAATAACTTTTTAAACCAGACCTATTTTTATGTACAAAAAAATGCAGGGCGGAAGTTTGCAATAAATACTTTTATTCCCTAAAGCAATGGCTCTTGGCCAACTTCTGCACTCTTACTCATCAGCTGCTGGTCTGAATTCTGCTGAATTCAAACTTTATCTCAGAAGAGCAGGACTAATTATTTGTACATGATTCTTACTCCTGAGTGTTATTTCATTAATGAGATGCTGCAAGTCCTTGGTTCTTGAAGGCAATTAATTGAGGAGACTTGCTACACCCCTGCCCTATCTGACACTGTGCAACTCAATTGATACACATATTGACTTCAAAGTGTCCTTGTTTCTTTCTCAAGGTTATTAAAGAAGACAGAGACCCCGGAAAGATTTTATTTATTGCTGGTAAAGATTCATCCAATATGTTTCTTTTCTGTAAGAAAATTACATAACATTTTTAGAATAAAGGTCTCTTAAATAGAAGATCTCCAGACTGGGGGCTGAGACTTCACTGTGTGGGTTTCTCTCCTCACTCTGTTTGGTTGCTTGTGCTGGGAGTTTATGCTAAAAAAAGATGAAATTCGAAGAAAAAAACCAAAACAAAACAAAAAAACAACCCAAAACCAAACAAGCAAAAAAAGAAACAAACAAAAAAACACACACACAAAAAAAAACCACAAAAAAACCCCAAACCCATGACAGCCCCAACATACAGCTACCTATAAGCCTTTTGATTTTGTCATGCAGTGCTCATTTTAGAAATGGGCTGGTTCAGGGGCATGAGAGAAAATCATGGTGATGCCATGAAATGCTTCAATAGTCATGTCAAAGTACTCAGCATTTGTTTTGCTCGAATACTTTTAATGTTACTGCATTTAGAAGAGAATCAGTGCTCTGTAACTGCTTTCTCATTTTCACACATCTCATGATCAGGTGAGCTCTCTTCTTAGGGAATATTCTGAACTCATCAAATAATAAAAATTTAGTCTTTTTATGATGACTTTTTAGTGAAGTGTAGAAAAGTACAAGCACCTGTTTTATTGTGTTCTCTGGTGGCTTTTTCTACTACAGTGTGCTGGGAAACCCAGGGGAAAGTATTATGGCCAGGAGGCAAATGAGAGTGAACTTTCCTCACTTGGACATTGATTCAAACAAGAACAAAGTGATCTTGGTGAAGTACAATGGAAAAATCGATGCTTCTGGGGCAGTCAAATGCCACGTTTTACAGCTGCAGTGCTTACTCAGCTACAGGAAAAAAAAGAAAAACAAGTTGGTGATCATGGAAAAAGTGGAGGAGAAAAAGGAGGGAGGCACCTTATGCCTTGACATATCTTTGAAAGCCAAGTGCTGGTGTTGATTTTAACAGCTTCACGCAAATTGTGTCATCATTAAGGATGGGCCTTGAAGCTGTAGGGCCATTTAGTGTACCAGTAGAACAATTGTTCTTCTGCAAAGAGTGGGGAAAAGGCAGTGCTTCAGTCATAGAATCACTGAATCCTTTTGGCTGGGAAGACCACATCCAACCATTAACCCAACACTTCCCTGGGCAGACTTTTCCAGGGCCTGACAACCGTTTTGGGGAAGAGATTGTTTCTAATATCCAATCCAAACCTCCCTTTGCACAACTTGAGGTCACTTCCTTTTGTTCTATCACTTCTTCCTTGGGTGAACAGACTTACCCCCCTACCCACCCACCACCACCTCCTCTCAAGTAGCCTCCTCCTTTAGTAGGCAAGTCTTGCCTGAGTAGCATAAACGTGAGGGCAGAACCCTGTTGTGGTGCCTATTTATCCCCTATTTCTTAACTCCCCTGCAGTCACTTCCCTCCCCTCTGTTCCCTGCTGTCTTGGAGGTGAAGCACTGACAGCTTTATCAGGGCTCTGGGTCCCACCACCTGTGGTTTAGCCAAGTAGGGTGTCACTGGGATAAGCTTCCTTCCCTGAGGAAGTTCTGTCCTCTCCCCTGCCTTGCTGCTGACTCACACTTACCCTCAAATGACAAAGTTAACCCCTTAAAAGAGAGAAAGCTGCTGGTGAATGCAGAACATAGGAAACTTTGTTTTCTTTTCTTTTCCTTTCCTGTGGAGTTTGTGTTTTGGCTCAGTGTAGGGGACACGTGCTGGCCAGTTCAGGGTGGACAGGGTCACCACATGAAGTGCCCTCAGCCTCCCCAGCTTGGGTGCTGTGGGCAGGTTTTCTGGGTGAGTGTGTTGCTGGCTAATTGCTGTTCCATGCTGAAATAGATTAGAGATCTTTTTTTTTTTTTTTTTTTTTTTTTTGGTCAGGGTTAGTGAAAGCACTGTGAGAAAGGCTTTTTCCTTTGTAGACCTGCCTTTTCACGCCTGGATTTGGCAAGATAGGAAGCCAAAACCAAGGGATTACTAAGGAGATAAATTGACTGGTAGAATAACCTTGATGCAGCCAGTCCTTCATCTGTCTCTTTGTTAGGATGTTTTTAATGTAGTGTTGGTCTTCAGCATCTGAAATATGTTTTAAAGTGGTAATGTTGGATGTATTTGTGCTTTACAGACCATAGCCTGACTTAAGCAAAAATTGCACTGGACCTGTTTATTGTGAGGATTGTGAACTCCCTAGTGCAGTGGGTGTTGTATTATGATGCCTCTGAAGGACAAGGTGTATTTTTAGAAGCAATATTGATTTATTGATGAAACCTAAAGAAATGGAACTTCTGTTCTGCTCCTCTACTACATCTTTTTTCCAGTACACATTTGAGAAGTTGTGCCTCCCCCTGTCTCCCCAGGTCTGCCAAGTTCAAACTATATTGCTTGAAAGACTTATCTCAGGAATCAGCAGGATTTACGAGTTAATGAATGAAGTGAAAGAGTAGGCAGGACAAGCCAAGAGACTCTGAATAATTCTGTCTCCTTTTTTATATTTTATCACTGCATTTGGACTGAAGTAATTTCCGTGCATCCAAGATTTCTGGCATCCTGACTCTTCCCATGATCTGGCTGCAGAGGCTTTAGGCTGTAACTGTTTAGCAGTAGTCTCAAAGAGCTTTTTGAAAAGGAGAGCTAGAAAAGCATCATGGTAAAGTTCAGGAGCTGTTGGCTTTGTTTGTTCCTCCTTGTTCTTGGGGTGAGCAAGCTGTGTGTGGGAAGCATGTGCAAGCAAAGGGGGCAAGGTCATAGTTCAGGTGCTGGTGACAAAGGTGTGCAGCTCTGAATGGCCTCTCTGTACATTTACTTCCAGTAAAAACACTAAGTGACAGTGATAATCTAGATTAGAGCTTTGTTCTGTGATTGCAGTTGTTGTTGTCCCCCCCTTCCCCATGCCATGTAAGCTGACATCTAAGCTAATTTTATTTACAAGATTGTGTTGTAACCACTTGCCATCTGAAGCTGGAGCTTGTTAAAAAGACATTGAAAGGGACAGATGAGAGCTGAAAAAACTCTCACACCTCAAAGAGGAGGGACTTCTTATGCTTGTTGCTGTTTGCCTGCTTTTAAGGGCTTCTGCAGGATTCCCTGAGGACACCTCCCTGCTTTACAGATGTGGTACTAACATTCCCATTCAGTGCAATATGGCGTTTGGTTTGCGAGTTCAGGCTGTCAGATAATTTTGTGAAGTCTGCATGACACTTCAAATCTGTGCAAAACAACTGTAACTGGAGCAGCCTCTGTACCACCAGCCTGAGAGCTCCCAGTGGCCTCTTCTGCAGCTTCAAGTTCTGCTGTTTCTCCTCCTCTTCAGAGGTAACAGCATCTACTTTTCCTTTTTCCACAGTCCCCTTGTGGGCCCCTGATGCTTACAGTCATTAAGTTGTCACTGGAGGCTGGCTCCTTAGCTAAAAACTAGACTTCCTAATTACTACAAAACATCTGCTGAGGTCCAAATACATGTGAAAGTAAGATAATTTATATAAAGCTTAAGAGTAAGTCAATTCTTTCTGACACTTTCTCAAAAGTCCATTTCGTATCTTCAAGTGAATTTTGGAATTTGCTGAGCCAGGAGGGGAATGTGGGCTTGTATTTGGATCCTAATGCTTGTCTACAAAGTGTTGTGTGTTTGTTTCAGCTACTCATTGTAGTGAGTGAAGTAGCTCCATCATCCTGAGCAATTCTCAGTATGATAGATGATCAAATAGATTCTGTTTAAAGAAAAAAAAAAAAAAAAAAGAATTCGAGCTTTGATTTGTACTGGTATTTACTGCTAAAGATCTCTCTGACTCTTGTATAGAATATTTTCAGAATAGTAAATGTGTTTGGTGTGTTTACTTATGTTAATAGTGTTGAATTTATGGAGTGTAAACAATAATATTCAGACAAACTCCCCTCATCTTTGTAAAAATTTAGCTTTTTAGTTTCCTAATGTGACCATGTATGAGAGTGAAGGCTTCATATGTTTGAAAAAAAGGAAAAGGTTTTCAGATCCCATATCTTCAGCTAGATTTTTTTGTGACTCACAGGGTGGGTCTTGGAAGTGATTTCCTAAACCCAAACTTTCACACCAAACTCCCTTCTCCCAGTGTGGATGTGGTACCTATTTTTCCATAGCTACAGACAAGCAAAGTGCCCCCCATTAAAGAGTTTTGATACCAGGACTGCTCAAACCACTATCTCCATTCTCTGATTGGATTTGTGAACTCTTGAAGAATAAGCTACTTACGTCACCTTGAACCTGATCCACTGTTTGCCCTTTCCCCTGTTGGAAAGGAAGGGTGAGGGCATGTTTCCCACAGTTGTTCCCTTGCAGGGAAGTGAAGAAATACGGAAGGGTTGTGTTACATGGTGTAGTTACAGGAGATATGCAACTTGGTCAACACCTGCAGCCCTGCTGCTGTAGTGTGAATGCTTTGCTTTTTGCCACACTGCTCATTTTAATGAACTGCAGCTTCAGGTAATGTTGTCCACAATGGAAAGCTGACTGCTGGTGTCTACAGGGCTGTATAGATCCTACGAGTCCTCCAGTCTGCTGAGTTGTAGGTGAAGGCTGAAGAACTGCCTAAGACAAATTCCTTTTGGTTTAGTGCAGAAGCAGTTTCCAAAATGCTGAAATTTTGCCCGGAAAGGAAAGAGGTTGTGGGGTGGGAAGATGAGGCAGCAAATGCTTACAAAGGAGCTGACATTTTCCTGAAATGGTAGCTCTGAAATTTGTTTTGTAGTTAAATCCCAGGTTTTTTTTCCCTCCAAGGTCATTATGATAGTGACTTAGCGTTTGGGATTTCCCTGCTATCAAAAATATTTTTATTCCATGGAGTTTATGGTTTTATTCAGCGAGTTGGTGTAGAAGCTTCATGTCCTGTGGTGTGGAAGCTTAATGTCCTGTCCTTTAGGCTTTCACTAAGACAAATGTGACAAAGGAAACAGAATGAGTTCATTTTAAGGTAAATGCCAGCCAAAGTCAAAGCATTTTTCTTAATAAAAATTGAAATAAGAAAAATAACCCAGGGATTAGAGTTTGTTAACAAGACTTAAATGAAGCTATTTTTTAGCTGCAGCTTATTCAGGTAATGTTGCTTCTGCCCAAGTCTAAATATATGAGGTATGGCATTCAAACCCATTGCTGGCTTACAGGGAATGTACGGTGTAGCATATTTTCCTCTTCTGCTGTAGTTAAATATAGATCCTCAAACAGCTTACCATACTGAAACTAAGGCTGTATAAATATCTGAGAACAGGGAAGAATATATCTCCTGTTACCACCACATAAGAAATTAGGAATTATTCAGTTTTAGGCATTTAGTGAGGACTCTTAAATAAGGAACAATCCTGTGAGCCCAAACATCCAGCTTATAGGCAGATCTCTGGAAACGAATGAGGCTGTGCCAGCACACGTGCTGAGATGACCACTACTAAGGAGTATTTCAGAAATGTTTTTCTGACAGCTTGTACTTGCAACAGCTGACGTTTTTCAGCCAAAAGTCTGTGCTAAATTAGGTAACATTTAGGTTCCTTTTTTGCTCTTTGTATTCCACTTGCTCCTCCTGAGACTACACTGACATGGAGAATGTCTAATTTAATCTATGACTGTCTAAATGCATACATTAGTCACCCGAGCACTTGTAATAAAACTAAAATAATACTGTGGGAGGGAATTAGTGCCTGTGATGGTCATTAGTGTGATCTGTAAACTCTCATGTCTAGTTGTCATACCCATATTGATGTTCAGGAAGATGCTGTTGCAGTTGGATGCCTGCAGAGACAATTAGGATGGAAGGGATGCAGAAGAACAACTCACCTGCTCATCTTGGGATAGTTTGCTGATGGAGGTTTCTTGGTGGGAGGAATTTAGACTCGGTCTGTGCAGTTCTTATAAGGACTTCAGGCTTGTGGCCTGTTACAGTAATCTTATTTTAATTAGAACAATCTGTCTTCCAGGCAGATCTGTAAGATGTTTGTTAGTGCTTTCCTGTTAATGAAAAGTTCAGCACCACCTTCTCACCACAAAGCCCAGGAAAGGAAGGAAGAGTATTTACCACCTATTCTGATTGACATAATTAAGGTGATAATATTATAGATAGTAAAGATGTCTCATCCTGTTCCTTAAGTACTTCTTCAATTTAGCTAAAGGTTAAGCTGAGTTTAATGTCTTATTTATCAAAATGCAGGATGTTCATGCCCAGACCTTAACCACCAAAAAAAATGGTTGTTGTGCTAGGCTAAGTTTGAGATTCCTTGGTCTGCAGTATTGAAATGCTCTCTATAGCTATTGCATGAGGAACCAGGAAAACAGTCAATATTTCCATTTTTTGTACTTCTAAATTCCAGTATTTTCACAGCCCCTTTTTAACAAAACTGGAGCTTCACACTTTGATACTTTAATATTGGTAACTCTTCAGTTTCAAGATGGAATTCACCCATCATCTGCAGGGCAAATGAGGTCATTATGATAAATTGTCATCTCAGTTCTGAGCTTCCCACTCCCACCAGGGATTGCAGTGCAGTCAGCCCCAAAGAGGTACATAGATTCATGTGGTATTGAGGAAGGGCTGAGAATTCACTGCTAGTTCGTTCTTGGAGCTGATCACATCTTCTTAAGAGTCCCCACAAGTCCTGAATCTACTCTCAAGCTGGTGGGAGTTATGCAGAATATGTAAGACCTGCAATGTTGCAGAGCCTTTATAATACATCTACAGAATGGACCAGGGAGACAAATTGAAAAATGCATTCAGGCCCTTTATATTCAATGGAGTTGTTTGTGTCTAGTGTGACTGAGTCTCATTTCATGGAGTAAGTGAAATTTGGGCAGAAGCTGTGAATTCTTCCAGTGAAATCAAGTATACCTTGCTGTGGCTCTGACAAGCTTTTTGCAGCATACATGCTTGCATCGCTTCCAGCCCTGAATTTGAGAATAAAAACCCTCTTTCTGGTGAAATCAAGTGAAGAATTTAGCTTGGACAAATTTTGCCTTGTGGGACTGAACTTCTTCCCCAGCTCCCAGGAGCACAGATCTTACCTTCTGCTCAGACGGTTGGGTAGGAGACAGATTTTAGGATTCAGGCTGTTTTCAGGAGCCTGTCCTTTTTCTGTTTTAATAACCAAAAGTATGGGAACACTCTGCCAGTGCCAGCTGAGAAACAGAAAAACTAATGTTAAACACAGGATAACAGTTAAGGGGTTTTAGCTGGTTTAACTAGGATTTTACTGGGGAACTGGATTAGAAATTCACAAAGATTCCTGCCCCGTTGTATTTCCTAAAGCATTTATAAATCTTTGCAAAACTAAAATATTATTAGACTCTGCTTTGCTAATGGTGTAGTTGAGGGGTATTCTCTTTAAATACATTTTTTAAAAACAGATTTTAATATAGGTGGTTATTGATGTTGGTTCAAGACACTGCCCATTTTAAAATACAATATTCTATAAGTACTTCTGCATTAATAGAGCTTAGTAACTTTTTGGTTCATTAGGCCATCTGGAGCAGCACAAACACTTTGATACCTGTCAACTGCAAGTGAATTGGAAATCAAAAGCCTAAGGCACAGATCCGTGGAAATATTTTCTTGACTATTTAGGTCTTTGTGACTTCAAAACCACCTTGCACTTACCCCCATCTCTGTAGTTGTCTGGATTTTTTTTTTCTCATGGTTATGCACTGAAGGTTCAGCCTAGAGAGCTTGGGGCAGGACACTTAGGGTGCCCCTCTCTGGTGCAGCTTCCCTTGTCTAAGCTTAGCAGACCCACACCTTGGTTCTTACTTTCAGTAATCAAAGGTTTAATTATGAGCATGTTAGATCCTAATCTTGGTTTCTCTGAATGCTTCAGGTAAAATACTTGCAGATTTGTGTCCATGAGCTTGAAAATCTAACTAGAAGTACCTAACTCCAAGGAAAAAGTTGGTACCTAAAAGACTGAATCTCATCATTTCCAGCCTGAGGACCAGTTGGTGGTAGGGGTAAGGAGCAGAGAATCAGTGCTTATACTTGAAAATAACAAAAATAAGACCTTATCAACTTGTTTGTTTGTTTGTTCATGGACCTGTTTCAGTTTCTCTTTGAAACAGTTTCCTAGAAAGCCCAGTAATGTGTAGATACACCATTGCTTGGGGAGCTGGGGCTGAGGCTGTGCAGGGGCAAGTATGAATCTAGTGGAACAATGGTCTTCTAGTGTTTCAGTGGACACAATAGAAGGATAAAAAGCTCAAGAACTGTGCTGAGTGCAGAATAAAATACCCCTGTAGCATAAAAGGTTGAAACGTCACTGAAGAATAAAAGGCTTATTTAAGGATAAAAGACTTTTTAATACAGCTTGTGCATTAGAAGGAAAGCAGTTGCAGACTGTCAATTCTGATGCTCCTTTAAGATCAGGAATATAATATTGTACTTAGCAGAACTCTGCCTCTGAATAAACACTCGAACATCTGTTTTTATTGTGAAGTTCTGCTGGATTTAGAACAGTGNTGCAGCATGGGAGAAATGGGTGAATTCCTCACACGTAAAGGCCCAAGTTTTCACCACGTGAATATTCAGGTTATGCAGCTGCCTCTCTGGGCTGGGCTGTGTGTACGTCATTCATCCTCGGGGCAGGGGGTTTATCGGATTGCTAATAATCGGCCTATTTAAAGATCTTTCTGCTGCAGTAAGGTTGAGGTAAGAACACAGCAGAAGTTCAATCCTGAAAATCATGAAGGGAAAATAAACCTTTTGTCTGGTTTGGTGGTGGTGGTGAGGGATGGCTCTTATTTCAACTGATGCAGTATCATAGCAAAATTTAAAAGGTCAAATAAGTTCTCTTATGTGGGGCGAATGACATAAAATTTACAGGACTAAGAAAAACTACACAAGGAGTACAAAGTCCTAACTAGTTTGTATGCACTTTAAATTCTCCATAGAAGAGGCAACTAGGCAGAAAGCTATACGGTGGTTTTTTTAAGGAGCTGAGAGGATATGCCTTCACAGTGGTAGAATGCTTTCTTTTGCCATAGTATTTAAGCCACCTGAATCTGCATGAAAGTGAGGAGCAGCTTCTAGCAGTAGCATGCTAAAGCTGTCACCTACTCTACTACCTACATGCCATTTGGAGAAGAAAATCTGAACAGCATGAAACATATAAATCAGACAGCATGCTTAAATCTCATCAACTAAGTAATTTATTTTGTGGAATATGGTATCAGCAAGATAAGTTTGGTGCTACTGTAATGATATTCCATTACAATTGGTCTAGATGATTTATCTTCAAAGGTGTTAAACCCAAGCCCCCTCAACAAACTAAGGGCAATTTTGGTTTGATCTTTTAAAATTAGTCAATGGGCTTGTGCTTTTAGCAGGAAAATCTTCTGTCAGAGGCAGTGCTATCATGACAAATTTCTGGTTCACAGGAGAGACAGACTTGTAATCCAACAGCGTGGATGTTCAGAGTGTCTTTTTCCTTTACACTGATCATGCAGGTGGCTGGGCTTTGCTCTGTGCTTCTATTTAAAAGTGGCACCTCCTAGGACAGCTGCTGTTTAGAAATGTCAGAGAACAGGGGCACCCTTCCCTCCTACCCCTCAAAGGTGGGTTTAGTATGGAGAAGAGAAGACAGATCTTAGTAATGCTTACAAATGTCTGACGGGTGGGTGTTAAGAAGAAGGGGTCAGTCTCTTTTCAGTGGTGCCCTGTGACAGAACAAGGACAACAGACACAAACTGGAACGAGACTGACCACCTCAACATGAGGAAAAACTTCTTGGTGATGGAGCACCTGAACAGGCTTCCCAAAGAGGTTGTGAGGTCTCCTTCTCTAGAGACTTTCAAGATCCATCGGGATGCGTTCCTGTGTGACCTGCCCTAGGTGGTGCTGCTTTGGCAGGGTGGTTTGACTCCATTTCCAGAGGTCCCTTTGAACCCCTACCATCCTGTGATTCTATGAAGGCAGCATTTGGGGGACAGAGCCTTACTTCTGGGCTGGAGT
>JAAWXA010000048.1:171658-190999 GCA_038090715.1 Florisuga fusca | reverse complement strand
TACTGGAGCAGGTCCAAAGGAGGGCAACCAGGCTGGTGAAGGGACTCGAGCACAGATCCTATGAGGAGAGGCTGAGGGAGCTGGGGCTGTTCAGCCTGAAGAAGAGGAGGCTCAGGGGAGACCTCATCACTCTCTACAACTCCCTGAAAGGAGGTTGGAGCCAGGTGGGGGTTGGTCTCTTTTCCCAGACGACTTTCAACAAGACAAGAGGACACAGTCTTAAGTTGTGCCAGGGGAGGTTTAGGTTGGATATTAGAAATAATTTCTTTACGGAGAGGGTGATCAGACATTGGAATGGGCTGCCCAGTGAGGTGGTGGATTCTCCATCCCTGGAGATATTTAAGGAGACTGGATGTGGCACTCAGTGCCATGGTCTAGCAACCGCACCGGTGGGTCAAGGGTTGGACTTGATGATCTCTGAGGTCCCTTCCAACCCGGCTAATTTTATGATTCTATGATTCTATGAATAGAGTTTAGTAACTTTTTGGTTCATTAGGCCATCTGGAGCAGCACAAACACTTTGATACCTGTCAACTACAAGTGAATTGGAAATCAAAAGCCTAAGGCACAGATCCGTGGAAATATTTTCTTGACTATTTAGGTCTTTGTGACTTCAAAACCACCTTGCACTTACCCCCATCTCTGTAGTTGTCTGGATTTTTTTTTTCTCATGGTTATGCACTGAAGGTTCATCCTGGAGAGCTTGGGGCAGGACACTTAGACAGGGTGCCCCTCTCTGGTGCAGCTTCCCTTCTCTAAGCTTAGCAGAGCCACACCTTGGTTCTTACTTTCAGTAATCAAAGGTTTAATGTTAATGTTAGATCCTAATCTTGGTTTCTCTGAATGCTTCAGGTAAATTACTTGCAGATTTGTGTCCATGAGCTTGAAAACCTAACTAGAAGTACCTAACTCCAAGGAAAAAGTTGGTACCTAAAAGACTGAATCTCATCATTTCCAGCCTGAGGATCAGTTGGTGGTAGGGGTAAGGAGCAGAGAATCAGTGCTTATACTTTAAAATAACAAAAATAAGACCTTATCAACTTGTTTGTTTGTTTGTTCATGGACCTGTTTCAGTTTCTCTTTGAAACAGTTTCCTAGAAAGCCCAGTAATGTGTAGATACACCATTGCTTGGGGAGCTGGGGCTGAGGCTGTGCAGGGGCAAGTATGAATCTAGTGGAACAATGGTCTTCTAGTGTTTCAGGGGACACAATAGAAGGATAAAAAGCTCAAGAACTGTGCTGAGTGCAGAATAAAATACCCCTGTAGCATAAAAGGTTGAAACGTCACTGAAGAATAAAAGGCTTATTTAAGGATAAAAGACTTTTTAATACAGCTTGTGCATTAGAAGGAAAGCAGTTGCAGACTGTCAATTCTGATGCTCCTTTAAGATCAGGAATATAATATTGTACTTAGCAGAACTCTGCCTCTGAATAAACACTCGAACATCTGTTTTTATTGTGAAGTTCTGCTGGATTTAGAACAGTGCTGGTGTTTTGTGTCACTGAGAGACTACAAAGTTGGACTTCAGTGCAGCTTATACTCTGACAACATAAAGCCCACTAATGAACCCTGGCAATGATTATCTACTAGACATGAAGAAATCTAGTTTTGGAGGATGATGTATACTGTGAGGAACACTGAGCTGTGCAGAGCCCTGTTTAGGCTTTCGTATCATCAGAATGGCATTTGCTAGTAGTAAATGCATTTAATGAAACTTATTGTAGAACTATAGGATAGCATTTATATTTGTTTTCTCCTGTTTGTTAATCTCACAATTAGATCAGATCTTAGATTTTATAATAAACAGGAATTTGAAGTCTTATGTCTTCCCCCTCTGCCAGGTACTGTCACACGAGTCAGAGAACACGGTTGGGATTGGTTGCACAGCCTGTGTGCTTTATAAGTCAGAATCCATTTTTTAACACTTGAATCATATTTCCAGCAATAGGGTGGTGCTTTTTTTAACTTTCTTACTCAATTTTCCTTTTGTTCCTGATCTTCCGTTTCTGTTGTTAGCAACAGAAATACTGTTGAGCAAATCAGCTATGTTGTCATGGGGGAACTACATTGCATGGGTGTGATGAGAAATGACTAACTTTTTTTTTCTTTTCCTACTGAGATATCTCAGGGGAATGGGCCTAGAAATCATTTCCTTACCACCCTGCTGGGTGGTCTGTGAATGGAGAAGGAGTGACGGGCAGGCTGTGGTGCTGCTAGTGGGTTTGAGAGCTGAACAAAGGAGAAGGGAACTGTAATCTGTTGTCATCTAAGAGTATCCCTTGGCATCCATCAGCAGCCCAAGTTGATCTTTTTTTTTCTGAGTGCCACAGACTTGTGAGGCAGTGTATCTCCCATGGAAAGAAGCACATGGTGAGTATGCTTTAGCCATCTGTCCCTTGTCACTCATATCCATCTAGTTAAGACCAGCACTGTTCTGGCTCCCGAGGATGGAGCTGGACGGGTGACAGCTGCTGTGTGCCAGCAGTCTGCATTTAATGCCTTGAGGAGATTGGATCAAGTGGCGCCTGCTCATGAGCTGTGACAGCAGAATGGGGCAGGAGGTGCTGATGCAGCATGGGAGAAATGGGTGAATTCCTCACACGTAAAGGCCCAAGTTTTCACCACGTGAATATTCAGGTTATGCAGCTGCCTCTCTGGGCTGGGCTGTGTGTACGTCATTCATCCTCGGGGCAGGGGGTTTATCGGATTGCTAATAATCGGCCTATTTAAAGATCTTTCTGCTGCAGTAAGGTTGAGGTAAGAACACAGCAGAAGTTCAATCCTGAAAATCATGAAGGGAAAATAAACCTTTTGTCTGGTTTGGTGGTGGTGAGGGATGGCTCTTATTTCAACTGATGCAGTATCATAGCAAAATTTAAAAGGTCAAATAAGTTTTCTTATGTGGGGCGAATGACATAAAATTTACAGGACTAAGAAAAACTACACAAGGAGTACAAAGTCCTAACTAGTTTGTATGCACTTTAAATTCTCCATAGAAGAGGCAACTAGGCAGAAAGCTATACGGTGTTTTTTTTAAGGAGCTGAGAGGATATGCCTTCACAGTGGCTTTCTTTTGCCATAGTATTTAAGCCACCTGAATCTGCATGAAAGTGAGGAGCAGCTTCTAGCAGTAGCATGCTACAGCTGTCACCTACTCTACTACCTACATGCCATTTGGAGAAGAAAATCTGAACAGCATGAAACATATAAATCAGACAGCATGCTTAAATCTCATCAACTAAGTAATTTATTTTGTGGAATATGGTATCAGCAAAATAAGTTTGGTGCTATTGACCTGGTAGTGGTATCAGTGTTATACTTGGTCTGCCATCATCCATCACAACTAAGACATGGTATATAGCATAAGTATTTGGACAGGTGAGTTGTGATCTCAGCTGGTCTCTGGATGCCACCAAAACATCAACAGTTTAAAGGTTATAAATAAGAGAGCAGAAACAGATACTTATTTGTGAAAAGCAAATATTGCAACAGAACTGTAATGATATTCCATTACAATTGGTCTTGATGATTTATCTTCAAAGGTGTTAAACCCAAGCCCCCTGAAACAAACTAAGGGCAATTTTGGTTTGATCTTTTAAAATTAGTCAATGGACTTGTGCTTTTAGCAGGAAAATCTTCTGTCAGAGGTAGTCCTATCATGACAAATTTCTGGTTCACAGGAGAGACAAACTTGTAATCCAACAGCGTGGATGTTCAGAGTGTCTTTTTCCTTTACAGTGATCATGCAGGTGGCTGGGCTTTGCTCTGTGCTTCTATTTAAAAGTGGCACCTCCTAGGACAGCTGCTGTTTAGAAATGTCAGAGAACAGGGGCACCCTTCCCTCCTACCCCTCAAAGGTGGGTTTAGTATGGAGAAGAGAAGACAGATCTTAGTAATGCTTACAAATGTCTGACGGGTGGGTGTTAAGAAGAAGGGGTCAGTCTCTTTTCAGTGGTGCCCTGTGACAGAACAAGGACAACAGACACAAACTGGAACGCAGGAAGTTCCACCTCAACATGAGGAAAAACTTCTTGGTGATGGAGCACCTGAACAGGCTTCCCAAAGAGGTTGTGAGGTCTCCTTCTCTAGAGACTTTCAAGATCCATCGGGATGCGTTCCTGTGTGACCTGCCCTAGGTGGTGCTGCTTTGGCAGGGTGGTTTGACTCCATTTCCAGAGGTCCCTTTGAACCCCTACCATCCTGTGATTCTATGAAGGCAGTATTTGGGGGGCAGAGCCTTACTTCTGGGCTGGAGTGGAGGAACAGGCCTGGGAGGAGTGGAGGTTGGTCTGGGGACCCCTGTGGCATCTGGCTGTCCTGGCTGCTGTGTACCCAGTGTTCAGGTTCATCATATAGCCTTCCATAAAGCAGATTCTGGTAACCTGTGAGCTGTTACTCCTTCTGAATTGGACACTGCCTAAATTGTTTAAAAAAAGAGGCAATTAGCTGTTTCCTCCATAGCTGGAGAGCTGTTTCCATGGGCATATTTTTGTATGTAGGGTTTACTTAGGATGCTAACATGTACTTGGTTGTTTTTTAAGTAATCCATGGATAGATTTTTCTTCTGCTGCTCAGATAAAAAATAAGGTGGGGTATTTGACACACTTAGTAGCTAGAAATTAGATTGTCAAATAATATTTCTAAGTGTGCCTTTGATACCAATTGCTCTGTGACCCTTCCTTGTGTATAATGTTTCCTTGTGTCCAGGTGATGCCAGGATATTGGCTGCAGTGTCTTTGTAGGTGTAGGGTGTCAGTTCTGGTGATCTGATGGATGCTCTCTAAGCATGTGAGCATTTCCAAGCAATTTGTTGCAACAGAAT
Source organism: Florisuga fusca (assembly GCA_038090715.1). Lineage (NCBI taxonomy): Eukaryota > Metazoa > Chordata > Aves > Apodiformes > Trochilidae > Florisuga > Florisuga fusca. The sequence goes on along the minus strand of JAAWXA010000048.1, from coordinate 186,176 downwards.
GGTTATAACAGAATTTTTGTCAAAACCTGGATGGTTTATCAGGCTTATTTCTACTGTATAGCTGGATTTACAGAAGAGCTCGCATTTGAAGAGAATTAGATTTACTTTTCCCAGGATGCTCTGGACACTATCAGATTTGCATAACTGTAGTTGTATGCTCCAATGTTTTTTGCAGTCTGGGTGCTCCAGTCTTTCAGTGGAGCAGACGGCTAACCATAGCTCTTGTTAACTGGGGAGTTGTCCTCTGAACATTCAACATTGTTTTCAGATAACCTTGACATTGCTAGAATTTCAAAAGCCCAGTTGAGTTAATAACAATACAATTCTACACCCTCTCTTTCCTCTGTATGAATGGAGCAGTAATGAGATTTTGTGCTAATGTCACCTATCATGAAGTAACTGTTTCATTAATTGTGCAGTGATGTAAAATCCTGCAGGTTTTATTCACAGGCTTTGTTTAGAGGAGATCTTAAACCTGCTATAAACTAATGCATTGTGCACTAAGGTGAATGCATTTGTATGCTGACCAAATACTCAGCATCTCAAGCTTCTGGCTTTGCTTATTTAAATGTGTTCTTCAGAGTGCATCGCTCTTCTGGTTAACTTTATTCTGCTTGTTCTCTGCTAGCAGCTATATGAAGAACTATATGTAGCAGGAATGCTACATCTGCTAGAGAGACTGCTGCTTGGTGACCTCAAGCAAAACCTTTTTTGGCACCTTTATCTGTGCATATAAATAGTCACAAGTCTGTTCCTCAGCACTGGCTAGGCCTTAGGTAGTGTGAAATGTTTTTGTGAGGTGAAAGTTGGCTTTCTCAGTTCCTTGTAGATGGAGCATGTTCAAGCTCTATGCTATATTTACACACTTCCCTAACAAGTTTTACTCCAGTAAGACTTGCATGATATCTGTAGTTGCTGCAGGGTATTTAAATTGCATCCCTCACAGGAGAAGTGGGCTGAATTTTAAGACAAGCCTTCCATAATTCATTTTGTATCTAGTGACTGTCAGCATCTCTATCTTAAATTTATTCGTGCAATTTTTAAGGTAGTATTTCTATTCCTAAATCTTTTGAAGAGTTATTTAAAATGGTCAGGCAGTGCTACTTTCTTCACCGGTGATTGCTGTGAGTAGCTGCGTGTTTGCAATTCATGCCCTTGAGTCTCAACTGATTGATTTTTTTTGGAACTGACTTGGCAAGTGTCTGTTTTTATCAGCAAACTGCTCGTAGTGCAGGAGGGAGGAGTGCTTCACAGCTGCTTAAGGTGGTACACTGTCATGATATCCTCCTGTAGCTGCCAGGAAGAGCAGGTGGACAGTCAGAGTTCTGTAAACCAAGGGATTTATCTGCATTCACCAAAGGTTATAAGGATTCTTGGTGACCTTAAAGAGTTGTTCTGCCTTTCAGACAGCATCTCTGGTTTCAAGGAGCTCTAATGCTTCCCTGATTAATTGGTACTGTTGAGCCATGGAGATCTGCTACCTACTAAAGCATTCTTCCTTCTGGCAACATATGGAAGGCTTCGAGGTCTTCTCTCCAAATTTTAGTTGGTTTAAACTCTTGTACTTTCTGACTGTGTGAGGTGATATGGCTGTAAGCATCATTAAAGCTTTGGAGAATTGACTGTGGATCTGTTCTGAAATACTCCTGTCCATGAAATGTGAACTGTTGTCAGAGCTAGGAAAATAAATAGAAGTTATTCTGGTGTACAACTTCCCGTTGTTTTGTTGGTTTTTTTTTCATGGACCCTAAAATCCTACCCTAGCTTTACTAGTCTTGAAGCATGATGAGAAGAAATACTATATCAAAGCACTAATTAAAACATCTTCAGCATCTCCCCTGCTTATTGCAGCATATAGTTCAATGTACTCTCTTTGTAAGTCCCACACTTAAATAAGAAAAGGAAATAAATTATTAATAGGTCCTGAAACCCTGGGCTGGGAGGTAGGAGACAAAGTGAGAGAGAGCTTCAGCCTGTTGAGTCCTCAGCTTCTGCTTTGAGCTCTGAGGTACTCCTATTTAAAAGCCATCTAACCATCAGCAAAGCACACTGCTGTCTCATTTGTTTCTATTCTTTTACTTAAAAGCACGGATATCATGTTTGTGGGAGCCTGCAAAAAACCAACACTGTGAACCTTTTCAAACATCTTAGTACATTTTTTTTCTTTTGTGTTGAAGTGATGCTGAATGGAGAAACTGTTACCCTTTGAAAGGCTGGTACTTAGTCTAGGTTTTGTAGCTCTTCAAAAGCCTGGATGAAAACTAGAGTGAGGGTGCACAATACAAATTACTGGCTAAATAAAATTAGGTAGGATTTGTGAGGGTTTTGGTGTCGAGGTGATCTGGAAAATTAACACAAACTAAATATCCCCACCCACTGTCACCTTTTCTTTAGGTGGTTGAAATACATTTGGTAAGGATCACAGTTTAAGGAAAGATGAATTAACCATGTCCTTGGTAGGAATACAGAAGAGTGTATCTTCTACTGTGAGTTCTTATTCTCTTTATTATCTTGAGGTCAGATTGAAAAGTGCTAAGAACTTGTCATCCACATCCTCAATGACTGAATTGTTATGTAATTAAACATTTATTCTGAAAATCCAGGGATCCTGCTTTGTGTGATGGAAGTACTGTCTTGTTAGAAGCACAGGAAACATTTGCTTTGCTTGATTGCTGCTCCCTCTTGTGGGTTTCAGGCCAGTTCAAGGAAGCTTAAAGTTAAGTTAATTCTTGGTCTTTTTAGATACTTAATCAGCAGCACTCCTCTAATCAACTGGACTTGGGTTTATGCAGTGGTGTTCTGGAAGCAGGGAGGCCACAGGGGTGGCTCCTGTGAGAAGCTGCTGGAAGCTCTGCCAGTTCCAGTGCCTGCCCAAGGCTGAGCAGATACGGGAAGCTGGATGTGCCTCTGAGAGTTGTATGTTCAAGAACAGGGAAACAAAGCTGCAAAAATATAAAAGAGAGACCTGTAGAGCAGAGGAGAGGAGGAGGTGAGAGAGGGTAATGCCAGAGGAAAGACACCAAGGTCAGTGAAGAAGGAGGGGGAAAGGTGCCCAAGCAGAGATTTCCCCACAGCCCATGGTGAGATGGCAGCTGAGCCCCTGCAGCCCATGGGGGAGCACGGGGGAGCAGACCCTGAAGAAGCACAATGAAGCCTTCCCCAAAGGACCACAGTGGGGTAAATGTGGATTTGTAGCCCCTGAAGTGTCAGAGGTGGCAGATGTGAAGCAGCAGCCTGTGCAGGACTGCAGAGAGGGTCAGATGTGGATCTGCAGCTGTGGAGGAGCCCGTGTCAGAGGAGGTGACTGTTCCCAAAGCAGCCGTGACTCTGTGGGCAGCCCGGGCTGGAGCAGTTCCTGAGGGACTGCACCTCCTGAGAGGGACTCATCTCGGAGGGGTTTGTGAAGGGCTCTCCCATCAGAGGGACCCCGTGTTGGAGCTGGGGAAGAATATGAGGAGTCCTCCCCCTGAGGAGAGCAGCTGAAACAACGTGGTCAGCAGACCCTAAACACCTACTCCCTGTCCCCAGGCTCTGAGGAGGAGGAAGGAGTGAAGTAATCAGAGCCCCAACAAAAGGAGGGGGGTGGAAAGTATTAAGATCTCACTGTGTGTTCTCTTTCTGCTTTTAGGTTAAATTAGTTTGTTTTTTTCCTTCCCAAGTTGAACCTGTCTTTTTTTTGCCCATTACTGTAATTGAGGAATGCAAACCTCCCTGTCCCTGTGTCCATTAAGGAGCCTTTGGACGGATTTTCTCCTCCCTGTCCCACAGTGGGGTCTGGTTGGTACCAGCTGGGTCTAAACTGTGACAGATACTGACCTAAAATCTTAGGTCAACCTCCAGAAATTAGAACATTCATTTATATCAAGAGGACTAAATGTGTAAAACCATTAATTCACTTTTTAAACTTTTTTTTTTTTTTTTTAATTAGACTGCTGTGCTCTTGGTATATAGTTTGATTTTTTTTTTTTTTTTTTTTTGTAAAAGGAGAGAGAATCCTATAATATACAGGTGCCAGACTTGGCCAGTGCCCTTGTCCTGGCAGTGTTACATCTCTCAAATCTTCTCTCCTGTAGTCAGCACTTCTGAGTGCCCTTTGACACACTGCTCTGGTTTGCAGAGAGCTGCTATGGGGAGCAAGTTGCTCCTGAAAACTGAATTTATAAAAAGAGCCCTTCTTGCCCTTACCTGTATACCCAGTAAATACAAATGTCAAAGTTGTGCAGAAGGTTATTTTTTTTCTTGTAGTTTCTTAATTGCTCTACTCGCATAAAATCTCTGTATGTAACATAGTGTGTTGCGTCCAAAGATTTCAAAATGCTGCTTGCTTTTATTTTCCTCTGGAGGGAGTTAAAATCTCTCTTCTCTGGGCAAGAAGTTGAAGTGCAGCTGAATTCAGAATGACTCCTGATTGGTGGTAAAGCCCTGTGCAGCTTCACCAGCCAGTTCTTTAAAAATTTCCCATTGAAAGTTAAGAGACAAATTGCTTGGACCTATTGCAAAATGGAAAGATCTCATATTAGTGTGACACTGAAATAGCAATTCACATAATCTAATCCCAGTCTTACGCTATTTCACAATAATGATGTGGTTTGTCTTAACATAGGAAGCTGTTCAGTTTCAGTCACTTAGCTGACATTGAACTGTTTATACAGGAACTGGAATAGAGCTACTATGAAATCTTGGGTCCCTCAGGCTTCGACAGTTGTTCCTATGGTTTTATTAGCCTGTTTTTTTTCCTTCTTATTCCTGATTTTTAACTTTCACTCATATTATTTCCCTGTTTTCTTTTTCTGTTGCCCTCATCTGTTTAGCTATGTAATATTTTCTGCATATTCCACTGTGTGCTTTGTTTGGTCTGCAGTATTTTCGGCACCTTTTTTCCTTTTTCTTGTCTCTTTCTTACTTCACATACCTGTTTACATAATGTCTTAATACTACATAACCTGCATGGCCAGGAACTGGTAATTTCATTAGTGTATAACTGAGTGGCTCCAACTAGTATGTGATAAAATTTGAAATATGTTACTGCCTCTGTACCTCTTCAAGAGTGAGTAATCTTGAGGGAGAAACTTCTGATCTTCATTTACTTGGCCTTAAAAGAATAAATCTGTCTGAAACTTGCCTGGATGCAGACTGCAGTTCTGGGGAGACCAGCACTGTTGGAGGACACACACTTTCCTGTAAACAAATTTGTTCTTACTGTGATGCAAAGAAAGTTAGGTTTTCTGTGTCTTTTTTTTTTTTTTTTTCTTTTAAGGTGATTAAAGCAGGAGTCAGGTGTTCTGGATTTGAGAAAAAAAGGAGAACTAAATCTTGTATTTATGCCCTTTCTAAAGCTTTATGGCCTTTACCCTTCTCGTCACAGGGTAATCCCTAGAACAGTATGAGTAACTGCTTATGTCAAAATATATTGGTTTTTCTCTCTCTTTTTGCTTCCTTCTTGACTGGTAGTTTGAGCACTGTTTGTTACAGAGTTGTTTACCTTTGGGAAGAAGTGGCAGTTGACTAGCAAGAGTCTGGAATAAAATTCAGCTGTCTGCTGTGGTATTGCACTAGCATATCCAACTAAGGAGTTACAGGGTCATTAAGATGTTCACTTATTTTTCATCTTTTATATATCACTTCTTATTTCTTTAAAGCAAAAGTTACCCAGTTCTTGGTGTTACCAATTCATTTGCACTTCCTGGGTTGCACTGGTGCCTGTAGTATACCAAGCATGCTGGTTTTTCTCTCCAAAGAAAGAAACTCAGAATGCCAAACAATTTTTTAAAATAAAAAATAAAAGTTTTAAAATCCTTTTGATGTGTAAATAGGATTCTCTCCCTTAGGTGCCCTCTGTTTTGCATACTGCCCCTCTTTCAGCTGGACTGCTTTAAGCTCTCTAAAGTCTGCAGTAAACTCTGTGTGACTTTAGTTACAAAGGTTCTTCTGCAATCATACAGGTATTTAAAAAGAATACAACCGTTCTACTTGCATGGTTTGAGGTTCAGTTTTCTCTAAACCTTAAATAAGGAAAACAGTCTGCAAAACACTGCTGGTCTAATAAAGGGAGAACTAAAAGGATCAGCGTGGTCACAGCAGAAGAGAAATTTCTCTTTTTTTATTGTAAAGAAGCTTTGTAAAGTAAATGGCAGAAACCACTACATGCAGCTTCATGCAAATAAGTATTTCAGGAGACAACACTGGAAAGCTTTGTGTGCTTTTCTTGTGACATTCCAGCTCACATTTGCTGGTTTTGCTGATTTTTTTTTTTTTTTCCCTCTTTATAAGGTGTCTTTATATGCTCAACAATTCTGCTTCATCTACTTGAATGAGTGATCCAGCTGTTTCCAAGGTCAATATTGACTCTCAAAACTATTTTACATGAGTAAGTGTTGACCTAAAGTATATGAGTGCATATACTTTATTATATACTTAGTCTAGGGTGTGTAAAATGTGTGGTTTTGTTCTTGAGATAACAGCTGTAGATTGGTATCCAAATTCTTTTCTGCTGGGTGCAGCCACTTACTGAGGAGCTATTTCAAGACAAAAAGGCCAACTGAAGAAGTGACATAAGTGTGGTTCATTGATACTGGGTTTGTCCTCTGCCAAATAAAATACCTATAGAAAATTGGTCAGGGTTTAAAGCTGAAACACACTTCTGTAGAGCTACCAGCAACATCCTGTACTGTTCTTTCCTCCCTGTTTTGTTTTTTCAAGTGCATGGAAAGGAGTCAAGTTATTTGTTGCTAAATAGCAGTGGAAGTGGTATGCCCTATATATACAAACTCTGTCAGTTCATGATCCCTTTCCATTTGTAAGCAGTGATCTTCCTATTCCTCAGGCTCTGGAGTTACAGTGCCTGCAAAAATCTGTTTTTACAGGGTGAGACTGTCACTCATGAGTTGTCACACTACTTCTCTTCTGAATCCTGCCTTGGAAGCTGCTTTGAACTCTGCGGTGTTTCCTCACGGAGAGGGTTTGTTTGAACTGAAGGAACTGAATTGTTTCCCCTTTCCCTCCTATCCCAAGCCCAGTGCATCTTTGTCCAGTTTGCATCTAAACTGACAGTTTAGTGTGCAAGGAGAACCTGACATTTCAACAGAGGCCACATCAGGTGCAAGCAGCTGGACAACTTGTTGGCAAGCTCTTTATCACTAGTGTGCAAATGTGTTACCAGGTAGGAGAGGAAAAGGGACCAAATCACCTTCCTGAGTAACTAGTAAATTTATAAATAATATCCCCTTTAAATCCCAAGGGGGAGCGAGGGGGGAAGGAAAAAAACCCATTTACTAAGAGAATAAATGCCTCTACAATATTGCCAGGATCTATAGAAATTATTCTAGAATACCTTACGTTTAACAGTTCTAAGATCAATTCCTTGTGACAAGATTAACTTTGGTAATCCATGCAAGCTCATGACAGAATTCATTTGCTGTTGGTACTATTTTTAGTCCCTTGTGACTGGATGGCAATATAATTTATGAAGCAGGATGCACCTCCCTAATTGTCTCTAACATTGTACAGCTGTACATGCTGTTCACTGCAGTGATTTGCAAAATAAACATTCTTTTTTATGGGGGGAAAAAAGTTCACATCAACAGGACTTTCCAGCCTCTGGTCACATGCTTGGGTTGTATCTCTAAGATGGGATTCCTGGCAAACATATAAGCAAATGTTTCTCTGAAGCAGAGAATGTTCATGTGTAAATTCCTTATTAGACCTTATTATGGGTCTTTTTCACTCCTCCTCTTCCTAGTCTTTGGCTCAAAATGTTAAGCAACAAGACCAAGAATGCTGAGCCTTTAAACAAAGATAACTCTCAACAGCACCATGGGCATGTCTGAGGGGATTGTTTGCCTGTTCGTAGTCCCTGCTCTTGGCACTTGAGAATAAATGAAGAGAAAATCAAAGCTCTGGTATTCTGTTAAACTTTTAAAACAAAATTGAATGCCCTTGTAAGAAAAGCTTTTAGTCTCCCAGCAAAATTTGGTCACATAAGATTGCATGGGTGTGAATGAGTCTCATTCAGAAAAATAGGCTTAGGTTGCAGTTAGGGTGGTCATGGGAAGCATGGTAACAGTTCTTTTGGATCATTTTGTTCTCTAGATGTCCTTATTTTCCCCTTTGTATGGGAGAATTGGAGCTTCTCAAAGTGAGTTGGTTTTTTTTGCTGAGATGTTTGGTCTGGAGATTCTTCAGTGATTGCAAAGCATCTTAAGGCAAAGACATGATTGGTCTAGGAGCCATGCTGGTTTATTCTCTGCAGTGAATATAGTAAAATATAGTAAAACCATAATTATGCTTAGCTTTAAGTCTGACCTTTTGGACTTGTCTTTTACTGTGAATTGGATGTGGGTTGCCTTTTTTAGTGTGTTGACCTGAGAGAGCTGTAAGAAGTATGCTCCTGGGGCTTTCAAATGCTGCTTTCGTTTCCCCTCCTCAGGCTTCTAATGGGGGTAGGTGAACCTCTGCATGATATTCTTTGAAATTATTGTTGCTTTTCCAATTTGCAAAATTTGCAGTCATGGTAGAAACAGCTAATGCAGCTGCCAACACTGTACAGCTGATTAGGTATGAGGCAGAGCCTGGGAGATGGCAAAGACTTATATTGTGGATATACCAGCAGAAAAGCAATTTTTTTACAAGTAAAAATCTCTTACAGGATCACTTATATGTATGGTTTTTTACATAGATGTCTGTTTACTTAAGTTCTTGAAAGATGCTCCTAACCAAAGCTGTTTGGGTTGTTTGTGGGTTTTTTGGTTGTGTGTGGTTTTTTGTTTTGGTTTTTTTTTTACTACTTTGGGGTTGGTTTTTTTATTATTAAGCAAAGGCACAGAGTGTAAGACTAGGTCAGGAATTTATTGGCCTATTGGAACTATGCTTAAATCTGTCTCTTCTAAAATGGAAAGATCACCTAATTATTCATATATTCAGATTCCAGATTTCTGACACTTTGTGCTAGTAGCAAGATATTATTATATTCACTCTCCAAATGCTTTTGAGTTTTGAAGTTGAATGATTCCCTGTGCTGAATGAGAACCATGCCATGTATGGGGCTACCCCAGAGCCATCCAGCTTCCCCACTTCATGGTTTGGTTTGTCTGACTGCAGGGTGGGGAGAAGCACTTGCCTCGTTCAGCAGTTTCCTTCCTCCTTGCTTCCACGCTGCCTGGGCTCAATAGAAAATTCTGTTGAGACTGGCAGTACATTTTGGTGATGGAAACTGGACAGTGATTCTGAAGAATCACTCAGTTGTGTATGTTTGAATTAATTGCCTTGGTTACAGTTTACAAGGCAGTTTTGTTAACTTTGCCAGCTGAGCTGCAAGGATGCCAAGATGCCCACAGCACACAGGGATGATGAAGTGAGATTGCATGCATACCTTCTTTTGTCTTTGTGACTTTACATGGGGGTTACTCCATAAATTTTTATAGACTTTCTTAAAGATTAGAGGAACAAGGTTACAAACTTTAAAAAAATAAATTTTTAAAAAAAAATGGCTTTAGTAACCAAATTCTTCTTTAGTTTGACAGATTTTCCAGCCCTTTTCTTCACAAAATGAGACTTGCGTTGTCTGTTCCCAGTGTTTGGAAGACCACTAGTAAATGTGATATGGATGGACATTACTGAAATTCTAAGAGATATTACTTGATGAGAATAAAGGCAATACACAATAGGATTTATTTTTTTAGATATAAAAGAAATAAGCTGAGGTTACACATGGAAGTGACAGACAGTGTTGCAAGGTGGCTGCTGATAATGCTTAAGAATTAATACTGGGGAAGGCTGAGCTGGAGCCAGCATGCTCTACATTGTAGTTTTTTTCAATGTTTAAACCTGTCTGTAAAGGTTTTTAACACTTTACTCTTGATTCTCTTAAGCTACCTTGGGCACAGCAGACCCTGAAGACAGAAATAGTGATTGGGTGTGACCCATGTTGGAGGCTGAGCTTGCTTAGACTTTGAAGTATCATTGATTATAACATGCCTTGAAGAAGACTGTATGATCCTTCCCTTTCCTTTTGATGCAGCTCCTTGGTAGTTCTAGGTAAAGAGTTTAGGATTTAGGGCTGTATTTATGGCAGCATGCACTGTGTTGTGTGCAAGCATATGTTGGGGGGGGGGGTTTTGTGTATTGGCAAAGGTGAGGTGTGTTCCCCATAGGGAGATAAGGAGCCTGTGTCATCAGAAACTGAGCTGCTGTCCTAAGTGCAGTAATTTTTTTCTGCTTAGAAGTACTAAAATGAACTTGGAGTTTACCGGCCAGGTTTCTGAATATGTCAGCTCAGTTCTTCTTCTCTTTTGTTACTCGTTTTTCTTGTGCTCTGTTGAGCATTGTACTACATGTAATGCATATTTCCATGCTCCTTAGATGTCTCCCACGATTCCTGTCACTCTTGCAACCTCCAACTTCAGTCCTGTTTCTGATGGGAAATGCACAGACCCAAGAACCCATGCCCTGAGGTCAAGGCATTTAGCAGAGCTTCAGATCCTTAGGCAACCTTTCTGAATACAGAGAGGTGTGACTAAATGGAAATTATCTGCTCTTGGGTTGCCCTACCCAGGGACAGGAGTTGGACTCGATGATGCTTATGGGTCCCTCCCAACTTGACATATTCTCTGATTCTGTAATTCTATGTTTTTGAGGGGAGAAAAAAGGAAAAGAGAGGCTAATATCTGCTTTCAGTGTTCTCTTGGTGCTGCAAGTACCCCTGCTCCCCAAGTTTTACACAACAGCAGTTGGAAGGGCAAGGAGTCTGATTTGCTATCAGCTTAAGGATGCCAGATAGCTTTGGAACACAGTCAAGTAAAAAAAATGAAGGAATCCATTAAAAAATGCATCACTGTCTCCTGGGTTGTGGCTCAGCTCCTGTAGTTACAGAAACATTCACTTCTTTTTTCTTAGCAGTGCCTAAAAAGATACAGTGGGGTTTGGAGCACAAGGAGGGATGAGAAAGAAAGTATATATATAGGTGTACAGAGAATTCCTATTCTTGGGAAATCTGTCAGGGTGGGTTTGAAAATGTGAAGCAGAATGGAGCTCATTGCATCTAAAATCAATGCTGATGTGTTTTGACTGCTGTCAGCTCAGTGTTACCAAAAAATGAAATGTCACTAATATTAAAAAGACCTCCTGATTCTTGAGTTTCCTACCTAGCAGGTCCGTAGCACACTTGTTTGTTCTCATCTCCTGAGGTATGAAGTGCTTCCTCAGACCAAATAAAACCAAACATACTGGGTTCTATGTTGATTTAGAAAGTAATTAGAAAAATGTGTGTTGTAAGGTCCTTGGTAATTTATGCCTATTTCTGTGAGTATTTATACTGACATCTCTGGTGTATCTTCCAAGTGACAGATAGTACAAAAACTGTATAGCTATGCCAGTGAATGTAGGGGGAGGTTAATTCTCATTAAGCAGGGAAAACAGAACAAATTGTGTATTTAAGCTAAGATGAAAATTTGCTTACTTCTTCATGCTGAGTTGTTTTGATGCTTCAGTCAGCATCAATTCCCTTTCCTTCCTTTCACTGTCAAAATATGCACATACAAGGTAAGACTCTTTTTTCCTGAGGAGGTAACTTCAGTGCCTGGCCTCCAGCTACCATGAGGGGAGCTGCTGTGGCCTAGAAGTGCCTTCTTCAGAGCTGGTGATGATTTTTGGATTTCTGATGTGCTTGGTACTCTTCACCTTGCCAAAATGAAATGCTGAGAAGCCTCTAGAAATTCGGGCAGCACTTACCTTGGACTCCACAGACTGGCTTGCTCAGTGTTGTCGGATAGAGTGGAAAGGCTGCATGCTCAAAGGCAGGATCATCCCCTGCTTGGAGGCATCTCCAGGGGCAGAAAGCACCTCTGGAGGGCATGGCAGGGGCTGCCTTCAGTTACTGGAGATTCCAGTTGTTCTTTGCTCTTGCTTAATGAGGGACGAGGGAAATATAGCAGACTAGGAACTTTTATCAGCCTTAAGTAACAGGCTTCCAGCTATGTTACAGCACCTGGATAGAAAAGCATTCCCTGATAACCTCTTGTTGGCCTGGTTCCTGACTGCAGTATGGGCTGTGCTGAGGGATGAAATGGGTACCTGTTACACATAGATTTATGTCACATGTGCTTTCTGAATGTTTAACTGAATGTCTACGGAGTGTGCTGGGCAGACTATATTGACTGGCTGCCCTTTCCCCTTTCGTTTCACATATCTTGCTATTCTATACCTGTCATAACCTTCAGCCAGCAGGTCTTCCAAGAAGAAATTGAACACAAGGCTGTAGTGTGTCATTGGCTCTCCGATTACAGATTTTCAGAGTGTCTTATGCTTCACTCTTTCTCATTAAAAATCAATACCTTTGAGGCATGTTCCTGCTTCACAGGGAAGATACATAATTTCTTTATCTGTTAGATATTTATTTTTTTTTTTACAGTGAAATAGGGTCCTTTACCCTGTAACAAAGGAAAATACAAATCAAAAGAAACATCACTTGTAGGCTGAACAGGTAGTTTTGGAGTTTAATGACAAGTGGAAACTTTGGAGACCTTACTGCAGCTTTTCAGTACTGAAAAGGGGCTTACAGGGATAATGGAGACTTTTAACCAGGGGATGTAGTGACAGGGCAAGGGGTAACAGTTTTAAGCTGAAAGAGGGTGGATTTAGATTAGAACAAGGAAGAAATATTTTACAATGAGGTTGGTGAGACACTGGCCCAGTTGTTCCAAGGGAGTTGTGGCAACCCCATCCCTGGAAGTGTTCAAGGCCTGGATGAATGGGGCTTGAGAGCAACCTGGCCTGGTGGAAGTCCCTGCCCATGGTGGGGGGGTTGGAATGAGATGATCTTTAAGGTCACTTCCAACCCAAACCAGTTGGTGGTTCTATGACTTACATAAACCCAGTCTATTTTACAGGTTCAAAACTTCCCCCCACTTAAGCAAGGTTTCTCTCAGGGCCAAGGTGCAAGACAGACATCCCTTAATGCCTTTTATTTAAAGGAAATGTGTTGTCTTTTCCAGTGACAGTAGGACATGGCTGGGGACCAGGGAATGTCAGTGAATCCAGTTGAAGTATTACCCTCAGAATGTCAGGTAGTGCCTGTACTTACAAATTAGTTAAAATATTATCAGCACCATGGCAGCACATGCTCTACTGGTGTGGAAAAAATGGATTCTTCATATGGGGCTGGCAGATCCTGGGAAAGCTGAGGTCAGCTGCTGAGTGGAGGCTTTGCAGGGTCCCCAGCCTGCAGTGGCTGACCGGAGGGAACAAGAGGCTTTGTTGCTAAGGAGCAACCTGTTTTGCTTGACTCTGCAACCATAGAAAATCTCGTTCCAGGAAGGGGATGACTCCCTGCTTTCTATTGCTCCTGCTGCAGGATTGCAATGGATAAAATGAGCTGTTTGAGCTGCAGTAATTCTCTTTGCCCTGGTGGTTTCCTCCCTGCCCTCTTGTCTCTGTGAAGGGGTTGGTGTGTGTGCTTCAGGTAGAATGGGGGGAGGGAATTAAGAGGTGGATTTGGTGAAATCAGGAGGAATAAAGATGCAGTGCTAATTCTGATGGAGCTGAGATATCTGCTGAGTGTGTGCCTTGAATTATTCTTGAGATACTGTTCTGTGCCATTTAAAAGCACTTGTGCCCACCAATCCTTCTGCTATATTTTTTTTTTTAATCCAGCTCATGACAAGAAACCTTTTATACAGCCACTGTTCCTGATTGCTTTCCTGCACCCTGATTCTGCTCTCAGACCTTGATTAGATGCTTTTCTTTTGCTGTTTTTTACTGCTTAGAATGTATTTCTCTTTCTTCAAGTATAACATTGACACTAGCACATCCAATGTTGATCACTGATTTTAGCTCAACTTTACCCAACCCAACACGCCATACAGATACAGGTAGAGATACTGGGAAGAAATTCTTCTTGTGAGAGTGGGTGAGGCACTGGCCCAGGTTGCCCAGGGAAGCTGTGGCTGCCCCATGGAAGTGTTCAGGGCCAGGCTGGATGGGGCTTTGAGTATCCTGGTCTGCTGGGAGATGTCCCTGTCCATGGCAGGGGGGTTGGAAAGAGGTTGAACTTTAAGGTTCCTTCCAAGCCAAATCACTCTCTGATTCTACAATAATTGAAGAGTTGCAGTTAATTTTCAACAGTTACACCGTTTATTTCCATGGTGCAAATCCTGGTTGGTGTGAACATATGGTCTGTTCGAGCGTTTCTGCCCATTACCTTCCAGGGTGCCGGGAGCCGCAGTTTGGATATACAGCCCGTGCATCCCGTTTGTTGCTGGGACTGTTTGTCCTCCTCGAGCACAAAAAGGAGGTTTTGAGCTTTGAAACTGCTCTGAGAATCGCGTTCTCCGATACAGACCGCTGAAGAGAAGCGTATTGCCGGGGTGCGGGGGAGATTTGGAAGTAGCAGACGCTGGGAACACTCCTCAGCAGAGCCGGGCATCTTCCACCCTGCTTCGCATCTCCCCTTGCATCCATCCTGGAGGAACCCCCGGCCGCAGGGCCGGCTCCGGCAGCGCCCGGCCCACCGAGCTCCGGGGGCGGG
>JAAWXA010000048.1:153370-171653 GCA_038090715.1 Florisuga fusca | reverse complement strand
CAGCGGCGCCGCAGAGGGGCGGGAGCCATGGAGGAAGCGAGCGGCTGCCTCAGCCGGGCCGCCCGGCAGCAGGTAAGGGGGAGCCGGCGGCGGGTCCTGTACCGGCACCGGAGGTGCTGGGTCTCGGCCCGGGCTCAGCTCCCCGCCCCCGAACCTCAGTGGTGGGCAGGCGGCGGTCCGGCCTCACACCGGCCCCCTGTTGGGGAAATGGGCCGGTCTGCAGGCTGAGCTGGGCTTGCAGCGCTCTATAGGGAACCTCGGGGTTCGGAAAGAACCGGGCTCAGTGGGGTTTGGCCCCTCCCGGGTCTGTGGGCTCGGCCTCTGGAGCTCAGCCCCGCTCACAGCCGTTCTGCAGAGGCGGTTCTGGAGCGGTTCCTATGGCTGGCACTGCCAGCCCCACGCCTCAGGTGGGTGCATCTTCAGAGTGCACGCAGCTTTGTCAGGCTTTCTTTTAAAAAAAAAAAACAGCACTGAAAGGTAAGTTGCTCACTGCGCAGCTCGTTACGGGACCGGCTAGGCCAACTGGATGCGGTAAATATTTTTTCCTAAAGTTTCCAAACAGCCTCACGTGCCCATAAAATCTTAATGGGCGGGTTGGTTATCCCTTGACGTGAGCTCTCACCCTGCATGAAGGGTCGAGGAGCTGTTGGAGGAGCCTGGTGGCTTCGGTACCAGGGTATTAGGGGGGAATCCTGGTGTCTCTGTTTCGGCTCAGGTTCCCGAACACTGCCTTTTAATACTAATTTGCATTTAAGAGAAAGGTGAGGAGGTAAGCAGGATGTGGACTGACCGAGCCCTACATGATTCATAGGCTCGTTCTTATATGAGAAGGTGGTGCAAGTTATGTTTATAACTCATGCAGAAAACATCAGGTAAATATGTTGGTTTGACCTCTAAACTCAGAAGTCAATTATAGACACTCTTGTTTCAATGCTAAAGAGCACGTGATAACTCATGGTGACCTCCTGGAACTTGCTGGTTCTGCCCACTTGTTACTCAGGTGGAGGTGGGAAAAATTCTTGCCATGGGTTAGCAATAGTTTTACCTGATAACTGTGTTGGCCAGAGGTATTACAGAAATACTGCATATCAGGTGCTACTTGTCTAAGTAGACTTTAAATTCTGAAGAAGTAAGTGCAATAACCTTACCACGTTTGTTTGCCCAATGAAGTATGACTTGCCTAAATAAGCCCTTACATGCAGAATAGTGGAATGGGACAGCCTCAGTCAGAATTATGCTTGCCCCAAAAGCAACTTTCTGGCTGTATCTTAAGCACATCAGCATGTTTAAATCAGCCTGAGAATAGTTATTGCAGAAGTACTTAATAGTAGTTGTATACAGTGAGCAGGTGCAATTTACTTGGGCACACTTGTGTTTTAAAGGTTCTCTGACAGTGGGATCAGAAAGCTTCATGAGTGTGGTTTGGTGCTGGCAAAATAAATGATCCTAACTTGGATTACTAGTCTTATAAGCAGATAATTTTGTGTACACTGGAATTAAGGACTGCTTTGTATAGATTGGAAATTCTTACATATGTACCTGTGTGGCATGTCAACATAGTAATTGTTCCCTGATCATAAAAGCAGCATAGTTTCCTGTCTCTGTTGGCAGATACTTGGGGCTTCCAAGGTAACAATGAACTCTTGGTTGTTTCGTAAGAGAAAAGCTCTCAAAATGCACACCTTTAGGATGTGTGTCATTGGCCTCTACCTACCCAAGTCACCTAAATAATTCTCTCATCAAAATGATAATTAACGTGCAGCTTCCCCGAGTCTGTGCTTGGGGCCAGGAAGCGATGGCTTCCGTAACCACTGTGCATTTTACATGCTGGGTGCAGCAGAGCCCAGAATTTGCTTGGGCTGGGTGATTGGTGTTGAGACGGGGGGTGTGGGCAACTTCTCAGCAGCTCCTTTCTCATACTCCCACTTCTCCCTCTGCTTCATGCTGCACACAGCAGGAGATGCTTCTCACCATTTCCAGCTGATATCAAGCACCCAGCTGGGCTTTTTATTCAGGTGCAGTTGTACTTTGGTAGTGAACCAGGTTACAGCCTGCTTACTTTTCCCCTGTTCAGAGCTGAATGTATTGAATTCCTTAGGGAAGGATAAAGATCTGCAGCATTGGACTGGATTTTTATTTTAAAACAAAAGTGACCCGTAAGCATGGGTGTCGAGTTCCGAGCAAGTGAACCAACAAAAGCAACAAGCGTTTTGCAGTGCAACAGTATAACTTACAACTTGTTTTGCAGCTTAGTGGCTGTAAATCATTCTGGGCAACTGCAATAAAATGAGAAAAATGCAGGATGTGCAGTTGGAGGATTTGAGCAAGTTACTCAAGTTAAGGCAATTAGTCTCTACCTGCTGTGACTTTCCATGTTCATCTCAGGAATGTGGTTACCATCTCCTCTGGTTTTGTCCACAGAGCTTTAGAGAAGCCTCCTCTTGGGAGGTTTTTTTTGTGTGACATGCACGGTACAGCTGAAGCTGCCAGTTCTTGTCAGATGAGCAATACTTCATAAAAGGGAAGTTACAAAAGCTTTGTAATGAGTGCAATTAGGCTTCATATTTTTTATTATTCTGTTTTTGCCAGCGATCTGTCACTTTTGATTGAGGTCTGTATTGCTAGCTCAGGTGACTGCTGAATTTTAGATGATTTTACTATTAGTTTCTTCAGTCTTAGTGACTTTTTTCATCTTGAATCTGTTGAATAGTTCTTTTATGCTGGCAACTTGGGACTGTAATTTTAGCTTTTGTAGTCTGAATTTCAGAAGTCTGTATGAATTTATTGGTGATTCCATGGCACTCATCTGTGTCTCTTGAAGGGTATGGTGACTCTCTCACTGCCTTTGGAGGTGACTTGGGTCTGAGCTCTGCCAAGTGATTGGGCTGGAGGGAGGCCAAAGTCATCCAGGCAAAGCCTGTTTTGTTTTAGTCAGCACAAAGAGAAAAATTGGAAGTTAAAGCTGCTGTTTGCAGGGTATGCAAGAAATCAAGGTGTTCGTAGCACAGAATATTAATGTGAAAACAGAATCCAAGAGTTTTAGAGTATGGTTTGACAGATTCAGATGAGTAGAATCATGCTGCTGCTTTTGAGGAAGAGGTCCCTAATAAATCTGACACCCTTCTTGTGTTAGTTTAGAAGTCTGTAGATGTTAGTTTAGGAGGTCATATTATGAACATCCATGCCATGTAGCTTCTTCTGGCTGCAGGTGAGCTGTGCTTCTGCACAGGAAAGGCTGTCTGTAATCGTTCCTGTTTTCGTGCACCCTTGCTGCAGAATTTGCTGGCAGTTAGGTTGCTACCAGGCTTTTAGTTTGACTTTGATAAAATCATACACAGTGGTAGGTGTGGGTTCATGCCAGCCCTGTTTGCTTTTCTTCTTCTGAGCTCATGAGGATTCTCATGAATGTCACCTACAGAATATCAGAAACACTTATTGAGGTTAAGTAAGTTTATCAGTTAAAGCATGGTACAATGGGATTATGAAGGGCACAGGTTGATCATTTAATGACCAGCCTGATTATAGCATAATACAGTTCTGCTTTGCTGGAGAACAGCCTCCTCAGCTTTCCTCTGAAGCTCTGGCCTATGTCTTCAGCACTGAGGCAGACTTACAGTGGTGCTTCTTGAGGTACCAACATTAATTTTCAGATAAACGGAAACAGATTATATCATGTTAATATCCCACTTGTTCCAGTGCTGTGTTTTCTTACCTTTAAGCATAATGCTTCGAGCATGTTCACTTAGTGGGTGTCATAAATGATTCCAAACATTGCAGGTAGATCACAACACTGGTTGGCAGGGATTCTTCCCAGTATTTGCCCAGCAGTGGGGCTGTGTGGTATTTTTGGACAAACTGCTTCAGAATGGTTAGTGCTGCAGAAGCCACGATCCCTTGAAAATGCTCATGGCAGCAATGCCTATGCCTGGAGCCTGCCCGTGTTTGGCTCTATCAGCAGTGGAACCCTTCAGAGATGAGAGGGGACACTTTTTGGGCATAAGCCAGGGTGACTACCTGAGCCTTTTGCTCCCTGCTGGGCTATTCTGAATGACACTGAGCAGACTGCTTGCAGTTGCACTGTACCAAGCTTGAGCTAATTTTACATTTTTCACTGTAAGACTAACTGGTTTTGCCTGGAATTAAAAGCAGAATATTTAAAAATGTTACTGTATAGCATGATCTGGCACTTCCAGCTGGGGTGAAATGAGGAATCAGTGTAGGTGTCCTGAGAGACCTGTTACTGGCAGATTTCCACTCCAGAGGGGTTTGGAATTGAATATAGATGCCTGGAGACTTGGATTGAGTTAGTACATTTTCTCATGTTCCCTATGCCCTTGCTTCCATCATTTCAGCCCTGGTTGTGCACAGTCTGTGCAGAACAACAACGTTTACCTGTGCCCATGTATGTGTGTGCAGTGCCAGCAGTTACGAAAAATGACATACAATGTGTTTGCTGTTGGTCAAATAAATTCATCAATAAAAATACTGTGTCACATGGGGAAAAAAAAAAAAGGAGCAAACCCCATCTTTCTTAAATAAATCTTGTGGTTTCCCCTCTCTCCACACAAATAGTAATTAAATAAACTTCTCAACACCCTGCACACGGGGGTGTATTACCTGCCTGTGGAGCATAACAAGTTGTGGAAGGCAGGGCTATTATTTGCAATAGGGAATTCACTCCTACAGATGTGTTTACAGTCTTGCCAAGTCATGTCTCCTCATTCCATGCCCTACATAACAAGCATGTCTCATGTTGAATTGTCTGGCTTTCATTTCACTGCTGTGTTCCCCTTCACAGGCTGAAGCAAGACTTGCAGCAAAGCGAGCGGCACGGGCAGAGGCACGGGAGATCCGAATGAAGGAACTGGAGAGGCAGCAGAAAGAGGTATGGTCAAGGTTCTGGGGGGTGTTTTTGATCACCATCTGTCCTGAATATAGTCCAAGATCCTGGCACAAAGGGTTAATCTGTATTTTGTTGAAAAATTGATAGTCTGTGTGGGGCTAATGTTGCTCATAAGATAGCAGATAAAATAACCTGGAAAACGGCCACAGATTATGGCAAGAATTTTATCTTGTTGAAGTCAGTATAATTATTCACAGAAAATTCTGGTGGTTATTTAATAATCATTGTTTAAAGTTAAGCTTTGAAGTTGCACAGCTTGCGTGTCCATTGGGGGGTGAATTCTTGTAACTTCTTCAGAATATGGAAGACTTTTGGCCTGTCTTTACCTGGAAACTGTTTTGTTTTTGTTGCTGTGAAGCTGGCATTGTGGTTGCCTCCACTTGTAAAAATGACAGCTTGCTGTTGGCAGAAGTAACAATAGCATCTGAACCTGGGAGAACATTTCCTTCTCCAGAGTGTTTGGGTTGTATGCCTGGTGGGTGTAGTCTCACCCAAATTCAGGAAGAGTTGGTTTTATACCTTCAGCAAAGTTACTGTGCCTCTGCATATCAGCTCGTGGGAGATAATGGGCTGTAAGATTGTTTGTAAGGGAGTGTAAGGACTCAAAAGGCTGCTCTGTTCCTGTTGTGTTTGACAAGCAGGAGCTGTACTAAATGTTATTCTCTCCACTCCAAGAACCTGAGAGCACTGTTTGTTTTGAAGCTCTGGAAGTTAAAGCAGTGCTGTTGAAACAGGGCTGCAAGCATGGATTGGCACAAGTGGACTGAACCAGCAGGGCTTAGAAATGGTATTTGTTGATGTGCATCTAATGAAACAGCAGAGCAGGCATAATAGGGTCAGCAGCTATTTTTTCAAACGGATCTTGGAGGAAAGAGAAGAAGTAAGGATTTGGGAGCAGCAGGGTGTGGGAATATGTAATAAAAATAAGTGTGCATCTGTGCTTTAGGGTGCAGAGAATTTCTCAGTTTCACTTCTAATCAGTGAATTGGGACGTGATAGCAGACTGGTTGTGGTGCAGGCTGCAGTAATCAGCCTGGAACAGGAGTGCTTGAGGAGTCTGCCTGTGCTCAGCTTTGTGCTGGAGCATCTTACCTAGCTGAGGCATGTTTGGGTGTGCCACTGTAGCCACAGTGGCCTTTAGATTGCCCTGCAAGCCCACCAGGACTAAGAGTTGCGAGGGAATGTTGCTGCAAGGACAGGGCTTGTGGGAGAGAGGAGCTGTTTTCTGCTGCAGTTGCTGCCTTTTGAAGGATGTTTCTTGCAACCTGGACCACAATCAGAAGGCCTGGACTGCAGATGAGTGTTGGTACTGTCAAGTTTCCTGCTGTGTCTACAGCCTGGGTGATGGGAGTTGCTGAGCAGCCTTTGGAAGAGCCACGGTAAACAATGACTTAAGTGCTCTGTTTGGGCAGCACACTAAATGCAGGTGTCTTGGCAGCTGACAGTGTTGTTACTGTTAATTTGCAGATAACTTTAGAGCAGCTGATGACCTCCTTAAAGAGTATAAAAGCTGATGCTGCAGTGGGTGTCCTAGTAAATGGAAATTTTGGTTTGAAAACTAAAGCTTGCACGTGTGCTCCTGCAGTTAATAGCTGAAGAGACAGTGATCTGAAAAATCTGTGAAGACTTCTTTATATAGAGAAGTCAAATGTGGTCCAGGGTGTCACTCTGAAATACCAAATTCAGTGAAAGTGAAGCCAAATATTCACTTCAGTCTGTTTTGTAATTCACTGGCATAAATTGCATTGTGTGACTACACATTTATTTAATATTTAGCAAACTTGGATATTTTGTAATTTCTTTCAAATAGCTTGATCTCAGTCCCCAAGATATGGCTAGTAATGATGGCTGCAGGAAGTTTTTCATTTCTTACAAATATAAGAAAAGAAAACACAAACACAGCAAATCCCAAGCAGCAATCCATGAAGGAGATTTGGCACTTAGCCCATCCTTGAAGGAGCACTGTGGGGCTGGTGTCTGTATAGCTTGTTGTCTGCCATGTTCATTTGCTTTCACAAACTTCTGGGACAAATAAATAGCATATTCCCACTACTGCCATATTAAATAACCATAACTTAAAGCACTTACTTTTTACAACTTCCAAAGCTTTTTTAGAGCCAGGTGTAGGAGTTAAAAAGCAATAAATAAATTTATTGCAAGACATGTACTTGTTGGTGCTTAAAGCAGTGTACATGCTCTGACAGGCTTTGTGGAGCATGGATTACTTGAGAATATATTTAAGTTTCCAGATGTTCCCATTACCAGATATACACCTGGCAATATAGCTGTTGCTGGCAGTGAAGGGGCTTTAATATTTGAATTTGGACTGGAAATCATCTCCGTTCCCACCCATCGTTTCTTTATCTGTGTTTCATTTTCTTAATTTTAAGCTAACTGGCTGACTTTTGCATCATGTGTGTACATGTGTGATATAACTAATGTTTAGTTGCTACTACAAAAGAAATATCAATTCAAAAGCACCAGGTGTTTGAGATTTTTCTTCCCTTATAGATGTTTCTGTAGGTACGATGAACGTAAACTTCATTAGAAAAAAGAGAAACACTGTGTGCTCGTTCTGTATGTCAGCCATATGTGAAGAGTGCACCAAGTATTTGGTCACAGCTGTGTAGTAAAGCTCATGGGTAAATGGTGAGTGTTACATGATATCATATGGAGCTCTTCTTTTGGCAGATAGTGCATACGTTGCATATTTTTTTTAAAATTCAAAATTGCATTCATCATCAGCCACACTCTTGATGAGCTCCTGTCCTCTCAGGAGGAGCTTGTGGCAGGCAGCTTGGCTTTAGGTGATGGTAAGGCCAGTAGACTAAAAATTCTTCAGGAAACTTAACGTGAAGAAGCGTATCACTGTAGCAGAACAATAGGTGGAGGAATCAAATAGCAGAAATGGATGGACTTGTGAAAGCTAACACACTGAATTGCAGGGTGAGGTGTGAGAAAATTACTGTGGAAGGCTGTGGTGGGGCAGGGTTGCAGGTGTGTTCCAGAGGTGGTAACACCCCATCATGTGGCATCACCTCCTGCCAGGCAGCAGAAAGGAAGGGTAAGTGTGCCAATGTGGATTTTTTCCAGGGAGAGGAAGATAGGAAGGGGAGCTAGAGCGCATGTTCAGTGGGAAAGTATAAGCCAGGTAAATGAAAAGCGGCTTCTGAAGCTGAAGAAAGAAAATGGGCACAAGAATTATGATTTGCTATATGCTAATTTATGAAGATAAGGGAGGTGGTCAGTCTTGAATTACATATACGTTTATGTATTTACATATTTAGTAGAGGAAGGGCTTCTTGACATGAGACTCCAATAAAAGCACGCAACTAGTAAAAATAACTACTTGAACATTTCTAACTTCATCTGTGCTGCTTTGTTGTTTTTATCCATCAAAGATGTAAATAATAAATCAGGAGGTCACAGCAGGTTTTCTGATGGGGTTCCATGCATGGTAAGTCAGTACAGGAGAGCTCTCATGGGAGGCAATGCCCCAGCATGTTCATAATATGTGACACTTGCTCCCTTGCCTGTTTCCATGCCACTTATACCCATCTAGCTGGTGGGAGGCAGAACTGTGATGGGTCCTGGGTTTTTTCCCATGCCATGGTGCTGGGGAGTTTAAAAACTTCATCTTTTACAGTTGCAGAGTCTAAATTCAGTCTGTTTGGCTCTCACTGCAGAGAGGTGTTTGGTACTGAGACAAATTCTTGTGTGAATTCAGATACTTACTTTTGATTCATGTAGAAGAGCAAGTCTGGAGTTGTCGGCTCAGTTTTTCTGAGTAGCAAGTTGTTAATTCTCGTGGACCTACCAGGTAAAATGGAAAGAATTTTTTTGTGTGTATCTTTTTTTTTTTTTCCTGAGAACTTTAGCATAAGATATATTAAAGCCTTTTTTTTTTTTCCCCAAGAAATCCTTGACAGTAATGTTTCAAGACACATAAAAGCTGCAGCTAATTGTAGAGAATGTTTTATGTAGGAGTACCTTCTGTGTGTTCTGCTGGCAACACTTCAGATGTCTTTTTGAGGACTGGCACTTGGAGACCACAATTTAAGCTGATATTAGTGCCAGGAGTGAAAAGAGAATGATCTCCCACTCCTTAATCTGCAGGATAAGGAGGATGAATTTTCACAGCAGATGAGCCTGTACTTTTAGTTCAAAGCAGCTACATTATGCTGGTCTCCTCACTTCATTTTTGGCTCTCACTTTTAAGGGCACAGCACAAAACTTGGCTTTGCTATTTTGTGAATTCATTCTTTACCAGCATACTCATTTGCATGTACTTTCCCTCCTTTGGAATCATATTCCTTTGGTATAAAATATGTTACCAGTACTTCCTGTGCTGGGTTTCTTTTTTTCTGTGTTAGTTCCTTGAGCATGTAGTGAATTTAGTAAATGCTCTAAAGCCAACCTAATGTGGGCCAAAGAGTTGCCACACACAAGCTGCTGACCCATCCTGTTGACTGGGACTTAGGTCCCTTCTTCCCTTGACAGTATTTGGTGCCCACAAGTCTAATCTGAATCGATGTGTCTCATGTTGCAGCTGGCCTTCAGGATTGTCTGAAGCCATTTAAAATCCCAGGTAGTGCAGGAAAAACAACAGAAAAGCAGAATTCTTGTGTCATGAGTGGCAGGACAAAGTCTGACAGAAAACTTGGTGCTTATACATACAGAGAGGAAATTCAGGAGGTTTGCAGTGGCTGATCTGAGTCTTTCTTATATAACCAGTGTAAAGATGCACAGAATAATTTGGAGAGGGACAATATTGAAGGTGGGTTTAGTAGACTGAATTTCTGCCTTCTAACCATGCTTCACTGGCTTGCTTTGTCCTGTTGAAAAGTTACTTCTATGAAAAGCTTTACTTTTGTAGGGAACCTAATGTGATTATGAAACCAGGGAAGCAGTCTGCCACAAATACTGTGGACAAAAAAGACATTTTTAATCATATAATAGTAACAAGGTGCTGTTGAAGGCATTTGTCTGGTGATTGGTCTCTTCACCCTGTTAAGCACTTCTTTGTAGGGACGTACCTGCAATAGACATTACTGTTCAAAAGTGTTTGTTTTCTTCTGTAACATCCTCTCTGAGGAGGACAGTCAGTATGTCGTGGAGGACAGTCAGTCAGGGTGCTGGACCAAGACCTCTTGTGTGTCTTGCTTTGCACGCCATGGGAATACCTGCTACACCAAGCCTGAAGCACTAGGGTTTGGAAAACAGAATTTCCATGGTGTTGCCTTGAAGTATGGATAAGACAACAGGCATGGGGAAGATAGAGTTTAAAGGTTGAAGAGCTGTAATTGCCACATGTAGAACAGTGGTGGCTCCTGCATGTGGATGGGAGGTGTTCAAAATGTGCAAGAGAGAAACCCAGGGTCAGAGTCAGTATGGCACCAAGGAGCTGGGGGAGGGTTTAGTTCATTTTACATTTCAAGGTTTTCTTAGTAAATATAAGAGAGGTGATCAGTGTGTGTGAATGTTAGCTTCAAATCTAGGTCTCAGTTATCCTCCCATGCTTGTAGGAATGGGCATTAATACTTGTGGGCTATAGAAATGAGTTTTGCAGTTTTCCTTTGCCTTTGTGAAGGGGAACTTAGCTGGGCCATGGAAGCAGGGATTGAAAGAAGAGTGCTTTGCTTCCCAGTTTTGGCATCTGGGTTCATCTGAGATGACCCAGGAGAGCAATGGATGTCAGGATCCAGAGAATATCCCAAAATAGGGATACAGGCCCTGCAGCCTATGGACCAGTGGGCAGTGTGGAGTCAGAGCAGTGGTATTGTTCCTCAGGTCAGAGAGCAGAGGGGCTGCTGGTGGTGTGTATTCAGTATCACTGCTTATCTGGGGAGGAAAGGCAGCTGAGGGCTTTCAGACCAGAGCTGTGGTGTAGCCTACAATTCAAAGCTGAGTGTTCAGCAGAGAAGTGTAGAGAATAAAGCTGCAGTTTCCTTCTGTCTTTGTGTAGCCAGTTAGGTGTTGTTGAACAAGAGGTGTTTGTTGCTTTAGGAATGCCAGGAGATGCAAAAAAAAAAAGAAAAAATCCACATTTTCTGTTTTCACATGGATGTATAAAGTTGATCAGTCAGGGGCAGTTCTCCATCTCAAAAAAATTCAGATGTGTTACTGTGGTTGTAATGCTTTTGTGTATTATTAAAATGGCTCAAGACTGTGGAACAATGTTGTGGAGTCAACAGTGTATTTATTAGGGCCTGAAAATGGTTTGAACCTCTCAGGAAACATTGAATATTGAAAAAGCAACCTGCAGAGATCTTCCAAGGGTGACTTCCAACCGGATGAACATATGCAGTAATTTTTCAGAGGCTTGTAACATGCTGAGATCATCCTGTACTCAGTTGAAAGGTGTTTGACATGGGTGCATTTTTAGCTATGCTGCCTCAGTTAAGGACAAAAATTGCCCATAAAAGGAGAGCAGATTTTTCTGTAGTTAGTGCTCTTTGCTTCTTTGTGATTGTAGATGCACTGCTGTCTTCCCAGGTGAATATTAAGCATCTGTTACTTTGCAGGAGGGAGGCTGGAAAACTGAGAGGCCCTTGCTGATGGCTGGATGAGGCTGAATGTGCCTCCAGGACCCTGGCAAGGATGGACACAGGGATGGGGGGGGGGTTTAGCTTTTCAGGTGTAGGTGGCCTAGAATGTAAAGGCTGCTGTCATATGGCCTAACTCCACAGGGCTTTGATGTGAACTTTTTGTATTTGTGTTTTCCTATATATTTCCTTTAGGCTGAGCTGTGGAGCATTGCATTATTTATTCATTCATGCCATCTTTTTGTTTCCTTGTTTCTTCCCTTTCCCCCTAGATCTATCAAGTTCAGAAGGTAGGGCTTGCTCTCAGTCATTCTTGTTTGCATGTGTGTGTTCCCATGCATGCAAGTCTTGAAGGTTATCATGCATGTGAACTGCTAGTACCTAAAATGCAAAATAGCCCCAAAGAGATTTTGCAGTGAGGGAGAGAGCATATATGCCTTCAAGCTTATAATTTTCTACCTGTTTTGAATATTTTTTTTTTTCTTTTCTTTTTTTTTTTTTCCTTCTTTCCTGGGGTGTGTTTATTGCTTGCCGAGTGATAAAAGTGCTTTAAACCCACAGCCTGTTTGTTTTGTTCTGGGAAGCCAGCTGTGTTTTTTCACTCACTTGACCCAGCATTGTGTGTGCTTCTTGGAAATGCTGTCCACCTCTGGATATGCCTGTGTGTGTGTGTAGACAGCTACTCAAATCATGTGCTCTGGTATTTAATCCTGACCCCATGAATCTGGTCACAAATGTCTCTTACTCTTGACTTTATTTGAAGAGTTGACTATGTACTGAGTGACTCAAATTGACACCTGCTCATGGATCAACAGGCTTGTTGTCAATCTCTTTGATAGCACCTAATTTAATCTTCTGGTGCATACACATCCCTGTGGGATACAAGGAGGTTGTTTACTGCTCGTGCACTGACATGGATGAGAAGATAAGTGGGTTAGGCTCAGCCTCACAACATCCCTGTGTGAGTTTGCAGGTCTGGCATTTTCACTATCACTTACTGATCTGGAATTCTCTCTCGGTGGTAGAAATGTCATCCATTATTTAATTGTAATATCACTTTTCAGGGTAGAAGGCAACTTGAGTCTGGCAAAGTCCTCTAACTAAGGACCAAGTGAATGTATAAGCAGCATTTCTTCCTTTAACCCTTGCAGCTCCTCAAACCCAGTAGAACAGAATGGTTGGCTTGGAGAAAGAAACGGGACATGGATGAAGGGGCAAAACACCTGAGACTTCCAAGTGTTGCCTGTTCAGTCGAGCATGAGATGTGCTGTTTAAAAGACTGTAAATTAAAAATAGTTTCAATGCAATTGCATTCATTAACTTTTCTGTTAGTTCACCTGTATCAGGAATAGTGTATCCAGCAGGAGAAGGGAAGTGCTGGTGCCCCTGTACTCAGCACCGGTGTGGCTGCACCTCACGTCCTGTGTTCAGTTCTGGGCACCTCGCTGAAAGAGAGACATTGAGGTGCTGGAGAGAGGTCAGAGAAGCGCAACCAAGCTGGTGAAGGGTTTGGAGAACAAGTCCTGTGAGGAGAGGCTGAGGGAATTGGGAATGTTGAGTTTGGAGAAGGCTGAGCGGAGATCTTTCTCCTCTCTACAACTAGGTGAAAGGAGGGTGTAGTGAGGTGGGTGTTGGCCTCTTCTCTTGAGTAAATCATAAGAGGCCTACAGGAAATGGCCTGAAGTTCTGTCATGGGAGGTTTAGACTACATATTAAGAAAAACTTCTTTACTGAGAGAGAGTAGTCACGCTCTGCAACAGCCCACCCAGGGAGGTGGTAGAGTCACTATCCCTGGAAGTATTCACAAAGGGTGTAGATGAGGCACTTTTGGGACACGCTCTAATGGGATGGTGGTGTTGTGTGTTGTTTGTTGTGTTTTGTTGGTTGGTTTTGATTGTTGGTTTGGGGTTTTTTGGTTGGCTGTTTTGTTGGCTGTTTGTTTCTTGGGGTTTTTTGTTTGTTTTGTTCTTTTGGTGTTTTGGGGGGCTGCAGTTGCATGCAGTGATCTTAGAGGTCTTTTCTGACAGTCCTGTGATTTTTGTGATTCTCTTTTGGGGATATTAAGCATGTAATAAAATACTTTTAAATGGTGAAGGAGAATACTTAAGTGGAAATTAACTCATGACATATCTTGCCTTTTAAGGGGTATTTCCTCATCTCCCTTTTGCAAGACTGAATTCAGAGGTCTCTGTTAGAGAGGGCAGGAAAAGGAACCAGCAGACCTTAAAAAATTACCGTCTTGTTTATGAATCCTTCCTGCATGTGAGAAAGGATTCTTCATTTTCATAGTGTATTTTTTCAGTTGATTTCTAATGTTAGAATATGTCAAACATCTCTTAAGACTTGGTTTACTACAAAGCATGTAATTGGTATGTTCTGGTCACATACATGATCCTGAACAGAGTCCAGATAATTTTCAAGGGTCATTTTCAGGATATGATGTCCTTAATAGTTAATTTTACCACAGGCTGTTGAGGTTGTTACACTTCTGCCTGGAAGTAACTACTCTGAACTCTTAAAAGGAAGTGTGTAGTGCTCAAAGAAACAGTGGTTCATGTCATGCACTCTAATTCAGCAAAAATTTCATATGCGTGCAATCTGACTTTGTATAGGGGTATTACATGTACCTGAGCACACACTGAGATGCTTTGCAGGGAAAGCAGGAAATGTGATGAGAAAGCTTGGTGAACAGTTGCCTCTTTTCCCTGTTACAGAGAGATGTTTGATTCTTCCTAAAGTCTGCAGTACAGTGAATAATTTAGGAAGAACTCTGAAGTGAGAATAGACTGATAAAATAACACAAAGGTGTTCATTCTAGTTTATTAATAAAGAGTGAGGTTTTTAAAGGTGAAAGTAAATACCATTGAGTGAGTGCTAAGTGCAGAATACAGAACAGGTTCTTAAATTTTTTATTATTACCTAAGGTTTTGACTGTTGATAATCTGGCCTCTTCAAACCTCTAGGAAAGCTGGCAAGTAGAGGCATGTTTTTATTCCCCTCAAATACATGAACCTCAAAGCACCAATTACTGTGCTTTGGGCAACAGGAATGTTACAGTCACCATTAGAAATGGAAGTGTCCTGTGACAAGATCTGAAATGCATATTTGGGGAGAAAGAAAAGTCCTGCTAAACTTGAGGATTTTTGAACAATTCACTGGCTGGTGGAAATGCAAGGTCATTGAGAAGTTCCCAATGTTGTGCAAAGAAATTGTGAACTGAGAAACAGTTCTGAATAGACAGTCTACTAAGACAAGGCATGGCATTTAGTACTGAAATGAAGAGATTTTTTCCAGCTGTGCCTCCACTGATGAAGTGTGTCCTCTTCTTTTTCATTGTTAGTGATACCACCACTGTCAAGATGGTTGAAGTGTAGGCAAAAAGCCTTGTGCTCTGAAAAGGA
The DNA here is from genome assembly GCA_038090715.1 of Florisuga fusca. Classification (NCBI taxonomy): domain Eukaryota; kingdom Metazoa; phylum Chordata; class Aves; order Apodiformes; family Trochilidae; genus Florisuga; species Florisuga fusca. The sequence goes on along the minus strand of JAAWXA010000048.1, from coordinate 156,804 downwards.
GCTCTGGGGAGTTCTGAATACAGCAAATAAGAATACAGAATTAGTTGTATTGTATTCAACTTGTCTTCTCAGTTTGACAAATTTAAACAGTAAGCATGATTTGGCAGCATTTTTCATCCCAAAAGTGCTCTGTGTTTGGATCCCTTGTAACGAGGCTTGACTTAAATGGGTCAGGAATTCAAGACTCATTATGCTCCTTGGTCCTGTCCCCACAGCATTGATCTTTTGTGCTAATGAGAAAGAAGGAGCTGCTGAGTACCCTGGCAGTGCCCCCAGACCCACTCCCCTTGCCAGGCTGAGTTTCCTGGCCAGGTGGTGCAGGGGGCTTTAGTGGCACTCAGTGTGGCTTTTCCCTGGTATTTTTGTGTGTGTGGAGCTGTGTGGTTTGGCTGAAGCCTGGCAATGCATGTCTGAATGTTCTGTGTTTGCCTTTCTCATCTAAATTCTGTTTTTTCCCTTTTCTGTCTGTAGAGGTATTATGGTCTGGATACTAAATGGGGAGACATCGAGCAATGGATGGTAGGCCTTGATCAATGTAGCTAAACAACCTTTGCATCTTGAAGTTTTACATAGTTTATAGAATTTGGAATGTACTTGAAATGTAAATTCCACTGTTATCACAAGGATCCTTGACGCTTCATCAATACCTGAAATGTGATTTATGATCAGCTTAAAACTGGCAAGGGTTTGGCTAGAGCCATCTCTTTTTACAGAGCTCTGTCTCCACATTGTAGCTTGAAGATTACCTTAGCATCTAGAGCTGTTAAAGCCCCTTGTGGTACAAGGAATATATGTACTTTTTTGTTACAATTTATCTTCTCAAATCTGTCCTCAGTTAAGTTTTATCCAAGTGTTATCCATGCTCTTCAGTTGCCTTTGTGTTACAGCTGCTATGACACTGCAGAGTCTTGGATTTTACAATTTGCTAAGCTGGTGAAGTTACAGATACAGACTTGACTATTAACAACATGACTTTTAACACCCATGAAATGAGATGAAGAATTTGCTAAAGGGCTGGAAGACATTGACTTCAAATGTCTTTCAAATGTGATTTTATAAGCTTCACCAGAGATTCCAGTTGAAAACTGTTGTTCGTGGCCTTGCTCTACAAGCTGAGTAATGCGCCCTGAACAAAGCAAAACTGAACATCTGACTTCTAGTGTGGAAGATGGCTTTTCAAACTTCCTGATTCCTTGACCCTTGATAATTAATTGGCATAAATGCTGGTTTGCCCTATGCCTTTTTGAATGCCTGTTGCCATATGGAGCAACCATCCACCCAAGATACACCAGTCTTGCAGATAAGCCATTAAGTCTCTTTAAACCCTTGCTTGGTGAACTTAGTTCTATATTATTATCAGTTCCTCACTTAGAAGTCGGTTCACCTGTGAGAACCATCTAACTACCATTTTGAAACTGTTTTCCCCCCATTTTCTGTCACTGTTGCTAAATTCCATGTAAAAAACCCCAATGCATCCTGAAGCCTTCCTAGTCTTATCCCAGCTTGCAGAGTGCAGCAGTGGTGGGTGTCACAAGCTGGGTGAGTAGAGCACAGGTTGCTGTGCCCCTCTGGGTTACTCACTAGAGACAATTGCCCCCCTGCCTTATTTCAAGTAGAAGATATTTGAGGTTTAGCTTGAAGGACTGAAGACTGGAAAGCTTAACTGCAAAAGCACTGATTCCCAGATGCAGAGAGATGCACTTGAAACAGTTTTTTGAGATACAAGTAGAGACATCACTGTGTATACTTTTCTGTAGCAGAATAACAAGGAGGGAAATAAAGTTAGGGTCACAAATGAGGGATAAGGGTTATTTCTGACTTGACAAGGTGTCACCTTCCATTATTTGCTTAAACCTCACTGACAAACATTGCTGAGGTGCTCTGTGTCCTAGTGTATCTGTCCTTTCAACACTTCACTCTTTGTTTTTCTGTCCTGCCTTGGTAGGAAGACAGTGAGCTTTATTCCCGTAGAGCCCGGAGAAATGCCTCGGTTAGTATCTACTTTTGCTTTGTCCTTATAGCTAAACATTTCAAATTAAGGAAACAGATATATATGACATTTCCTTTTTAAATGAAAAAACACCCCCCACACCCTGTCCCAGCTGAGTGAAAACCCCAAAGCCACTTCCTGAGTTCTCTGCCCTTTCCCCAGTCCCTCCTGAGGGGTGTTGCAGATGTGCTTGAATAAAGGGGAACGAGGGGTGGGAAATAACCTGCTTGCTGGTTTTAATATGTGCTTATTCAGACTATGGGCTGAGAGCACAGAGCAGGGAGTACCCAAGCAAACTTGTCAGTCACCCTGTAGTACAATGCTTGACAGTGTTTCTTGGGCAGGGTATAATTTAATTTAACTTCTGCTTATACTTTAATGTGGTTCTTTTTAAAGACCATTATTCTCTAAGTCGTTTCTTTGCTTTTGTTCCATCAAAGCCATCTGCATTTCCTCACTGTCTATTACTTGTGTTCTTTTCATTATTTTCTTGTCTTTACACTTTTTTTTGATAGGCTTTGGATGAAGATGAGCACACGTCAATAGGTAGCCGTGGAAGCCTGAGGGTTGGTAATATGTGCAATTTAAGTGTGCATGCCTGTGTATTGATGTTGCTGTCCCCTGTACCACCAAGCTGGTTATAGAACTCTGGTAGCATTGTCTTTCCAAAGTCTTGCCATGTTCTGTGTTCAAAGCTTATGGGGTGTTGTTTTGGGTTTGTTTTTGGGTTTTTTTGTCCATGTAGGTCAGTAATTCTGTCAGCCAGGGGAGCTGTCAGGTATGTATGCACTGGAACTCTAGCAGAGCCTGTGGCTCTATAGAAACCTTTCTGTTCAACATTATTGACTGTTACTGTTGCAGGAAATACTTTTCCAAAATGTTGGTATATGCAGACTCCCCCCTGTCCCCAGTGAATGCATTGCACCAAATGATGGCATTTGGTGAATGTTCTTGTACAGGCTGACACTTGGGCTTGCACATGTCAAGAGTTTTGGCAGAACTTCCTTCCCTGATCCACCTGTCACTTGGATTGTAGAAGAAAGTAAAAGAAAGAAGTAAATGTTTGCTAATCTCAAATGAAATTTACCTTAATCTATCTTTTATTTGCTTATTCACAAAGGATTGATAAAACATACAATGATTATTTTTCTAGTGTGGGTTTACAGTAGATGCTTTTAATAGTTTGACCACATCTTCCTGGCTGCATGTGAAGGTTTGGTTCTTCCTGTGGGTCTCTTCAAAGCAAAAAAGTAAAAAACAACCAAACCAACCAACCAAACAAAAAACAACCAACCTAAAAAATTACCTCTGAGGACTGAAGTTCAGTTTGGCTTCTGAGGTATTTTAGCATGAAGAAAGCGCCAAAAACTATTGTCTTGTGGTCACAAAGGGCTTAGAAAACTAGTAGGAGAATTTTGAATTATCTTGGTTTTTTGGGGGGGGG
>JAAWXA010000048.1:90194-153352 GCA_038090715.1 Florisuga fusca | reverse complement strand
GGGGGGGGGGGGGGGGAGGGTTGGTATTTGAAGGCTCCTTCCATAATTGCCAGATGCTGGTGTCATTGGCCTACGAGATTTCAATTTTCTGAATGTTGATCCTGCATGTTTGGCACTTGGGTTTGTTGCACTGTGAGGGGGTGATGGTGTCAGGGCTTGCTTTTGGAAGTTATGCTGCTTTTCTCTACAGGAAGTTTTCAATGAAATGAGACAATACCAGAAATGTATTTCTCACCAAAACTTTACCCCCATCCTACCCTGTGTGGGTTTTACTCTGGATTTTCTCCTGGAATAATTTCCAAGTTGATGGGTGAACTGTAGTGGCCCTGGTGTGTTGATTCCATGCTGGGCTGTGTACATCTCTGCCTCCTGCTGGGAGATCTTCAGCTGTGAGAGGGGGGGGAGCATTTTTAGTGGTGGTTCTGTGGCTGATCCAGAACCCTTTAGAGTGCCCTGTCTCTCTTGTTTCAGGAGTTGTGCGAACTCGATGCTTTATCACATGCTTTTTTCCAAGGAAAGCTCTTGAACATCATCGTGTGTCATCTGAGACATTTGAGCCTCTCTTCAGTCTTGTTCTTTTCTACTACAGATGTCCTTGTTTGTCCACTTCTCAGCTGGCTGTCCCTAATCTGAGACCATCCAACATGAACTATTGTTTTATTATTAATTACTCGTGATGGAGTTTGCAGATTTTCTTTATTTTGTTTGTTCCTATTTTTTTTTACCTCTGGCTTTGTGCATTGTTAAAGTTCTTTAGCTGAGATTTAAATCTCTGTTTGTTTGTTTGTTTGTTTTGGAGCATTCTTTTTATTGCTATAACTCACTTAAGTGTTTTCCTTTGTATTCTGATTTTTCTTTTCTCTCATACCATTACAGTCTCATCTGCAACAGGCCAACACCTACCCAGTGGTAAGAATAGTCTGCAAGTTGCAGTGTGTGTTAAACACTAATAATGAAGAAGAAACTAACACCAGTTATGATAGCTGATGTGAGATGAGGGATGATTAAAATGATCCTGAGGTAGTTCATGGTCTGTGATATAAAGATACTGCTTCCCTCACTTACTCTGCAGTTCAAATGAGAAGTGCTGAATGATTAGAGTGATTCAAGCTGGGTCTAACTCAGTAGTTACAACAGGACAAAGCAGAATAGCTTTTATTTCCCTGAGAGGCTTTCTCTGTTAGTCTGTCCACTGTTTGACCAGGTATGTGATTTGATTTTAGCATAACTCTACAGGGGAATAATACTCTCTCAAACTCACTCTGAATGTATCTAGCAAAGGTGACAGAACAAATATACTGACTGTCAAGGCTGCAGCTTGGGTATCAAGTGGCTGCCTTTGCTTTGGAGGGCAAAACCAAACTGTGGAGGTAATAAAAATTTGAGAGCAAATATTTGCATTGAACACATTAAGATAAAGCTAATTTGTGGAAAAACAGAAAGGGCACAGAAGGCAGAATAAGAGTTGGAACTTCAAGCTCAGTTTACAAAATTTCCTCGTACTCTTAGCAGTGCTGTGTTTGGGACAGCACTGTGATGAGAGAGAGTTGTCTTGGATTCTGCAGAAAGCAAACTGCAGAGAGCAGTTTTATAGAGTGGCTTTTTCACTCTCCTCCATTCCCTTCACCGTTTCAAATGAGGAATGTGATGTATCTATTTGTGAGTGACCCACATACAGAAATAGTTAAAACACATTGGGATTCTGCATGGATGCACTGATGATGTAAGTACAGACAGCTGGAAGTTCTTTTATTGACTTAAGCCAGCAAGCATAAATGGTTTTACCCATGGCTACTAAATTTAACAGCACTATCATAACTTTTAACAATATTTCTAACAATTGGTAGTTTGAGATTTGATTTTTTTTTTTTTTCATGTGTTTCCTGAGCCATGCTGTGTGAAGCTGGAGGAAAGTTGAACTGATGTTTTTGGACATTGATACACATGCCTGGCTGTGGATGGGTTCACATACACTCACTGATTTTTTTATCCTGTGTTCTTACTCGCACTGTAGGCTGGATTAGAAAACATGAGAACCAAAACAAAGAAATACTCTGAAGCAGTATGTATCTTGAGTAACTGAGAGGTTTTTGCACCTCTTGAACAGAGGACAAAGAATATGTGCAAGAATGTTATGTGTAAGAGCTCAGCAGTCTAATGTCAAGGACACTAACTATCAGGCTTTGAGTCTCCAAGAATCCTGAGGATTATTTGATCTGCAAAATGGAGTATAATGCAAACACATCAGTATTTTACATAAAGAGCATCTTGGAAAACTCAAAACCGAACTTAAGCTTTAACATTGCACAGAAATAGGTAAAACTATTTAAAAATGTATGTAGCAAAGGCTGCATCTTTTCATAACAGTAGTTCCATATAGCATCTGTACACGTTACTAGCACGTGTACAGATAGAACACTGCAAAGGCAAACCTGGGTTGAAGGTAAAGAATAATGAACTTTCACACAGTCAAGTTTTTAGGTGAATCTCATGGGGGGATTCCCCCAGGGAGGGAAAGAGGCAAAGTGATGTACTACTACTGCAGAGGGAAGGCTACTTATCACAGAAAGAGGTTGCCCCACTGGGCTGGGGTTTTTGAGTGTAATGGAAATCAGCAGAGAATTTCCTGAGAAGTGGAAGTTGTGAGACTGAGAAAGAATGGTGCCTGAAGAAGCAGCATTAGCCACAGTCCAAGGTAAAAAATGTTACAAGTATAAATAACCATAAGAGCAGTGACAAAGTTTCTGCATCCATTCAAAGCAAGAGGACAATGCAGAACAGGGTCAGTTGGATGTGAAGGGAGAACAAGTTATTTTAGCCTCTCCAGTACAGAGATTTATTTATTCCTTTTTTTTTTTTTTTTTTTTAAGACTACGATCAGATGCTTGGCATCTTAATGTCACATAGAGCAAGGGTAAGCATGATTTGATAAACTTGACCCTGTTCACAAGAGCTGTGTGGAGCATTTGCCTTCAAAAATAAGTGCTGGAGAAATAGAGTCACAGTGACAAGGGGAAATGACCTGATCTATGGGGCTTCAGTTGGAAAGATACAGTACAAACTAAACAAATACATTTTGAAGTACCTGGATTATAAAGTGATAAAAGAGGTAACCTAGATTTGTGGAAAATTAATAGTGTCTTCCCTAAGGAGGGTAGTTGTAGGGCATAAAGGAAGAACTTTAGATATGACTGTGACCTGGCTATAAGATTCTTGGCATGTCTACATGACATTAAATGAAACTCTGAGTAATATCTGGTTCTTGTGAAAGAAATGTGCACTTAGTTGAAAAATAACTCTGTTAGAAACTGAAACAGCTGGAAAGGATCTTATCTGGTCTGTTTCCATCTAAGGCAGCATCATCTGTTTTTAAAGGTGGAAGCAGTTCTGCAGGAGTTCTGTCTTTAAACCTATCCCAGCACAGGGAGTTTGAGAGGTGAGATTAAAAACACTGACGATGAATAGGAGACAACTTGTCAAAACTGAAAAATAAATGAAGAATACCACATCTGGGTAAAATGAGATCTGCTGTTACAAAGGAATTCTGCACAGGAATGGATCAGATAATGATCTGAACTCACATTTAGTCATTATTACAGTGCTGAAAAAATGCAAACCGAATTCCTTAGTGGAGTAACAAAAGGATCAGTGGGTGCCATGGGTCTGCGTGGTGCTGTTGAGGCTGCACCTGGAGTGTTGGCTTCAGCTTCAGCTACTGAAGATTTATTTTACCCATTCTTCAATAAAGGGCTAGAGAAGCTCAAGGAACCTCCAAAAAACTAGTAAAAAGTAGAAAGAAACCAAACTGTGTGAGAAAGCTACGGAAATATTTCACACCAATGCTTGAAAAAAGAAACTGGGTGTTTGCTCTCCATTTGTGGTGATAATACTGCATTTCAGTAGAGAATCCAAACTTTTCCCAGAAGTTGCTTTACCAGCCTGGGTGTAAGCTGATTTCTAAGTTAATTTGTTTAATTTTTGATGGAATCCACTGCAAAATGTATGATAAATATTTCGCTTGGCAATGATTTCAGATTTGATTTAGTGGATTTTCATTTCAGGAATGCATTCAAGCTTGGACTTTAAAACCTAATTTGAATAGAAATTCTATTTCCATGGGAAAAAAACCCAAACAACAATGCACCCCAGATACAGAGTGTTTCTCATTTTTTATTTTAAAACAGGCCTCATGAAGTGATGCCAGAATAGTGAATTGCTTGAGAAATCTGAGCTTTTTTATTTTTTTCCTGTCTCTGCTGCTGTAAGGACTCAGAGCATCTCACCCTGATTGTGAATTGCTGGTTCTAAGCCTGTTTGGTTTTCCTCCTTTGAGAGAAAACATCTTCATGACAGCAAGACAGAGCTACTGAGAATGAGGAAGGGCAGCAGAACCCACTGAAATTTCATATTAGTGTCTGAACTGCCACGTAAAATGCTGGAATACGTGCAGATGGTCACTGGGTTTAATTTTGATATAAGTGGAGAAAGCTAAAAAGATTTCATACTTTACTAAACTGAATTTCCAAATATAAACTTATAATTATTTTTTGCTACAATTTTCTGCTTTTTAGTTTCTTAGTTGCTGGGAGGTCTTAGTAACTACAGTGTTAAAATTCCTTTTATTCTAGTCTCATGTACCATGTGTCCCCTTTTTGTCCTGTGTTCCCCTCAGTGAGCATTTGAAGAGGTAGGTACTATAGTGCAGAAACAATAGGGGAAGTTGAAATGTTTCTGACCAGAATAAAAAGGGGTCAACAAAAGCCAAGCAGGAGAATCCTTGACATTTTTGGCTGGCATACAGGTACTGACAGACACAAAAGTGTTCATGTGCTTGTGTTTGAAATCGTGACCTAATCCTGCACTTCTCCTGTTCCTGGTGTATGTTTGAAAAGTTCTGTCTCTGCCTTTGGTTTTCCCAAGCGATGACTTGTGCTAAAAATTCCCTTTTGGGTTTGCATCAGTTTCATTCTCTCCTTTTTTTTCTTTCTCCTTTCCTTCCGTAACAGGCCAGTGGTTATGAGGAAGATCTGTATGGATCATCTCAGAGTAGAAAATCTAGCAGGGTTAGTAGATAATGTATGTTGCTCTAAAACCTATTGCTCTGTTTAATGGGGTAAAGCTAATTAGCAAATTATTTTTTTTTCTGTGGTAAAACAGATTTTTTTCCTGTCTTGCACATTGTGGCTTTTGCAGTTTTTTCAGATGTGGGGGTGCAGCAATAAGCTATTAAAAAGAAACCAAAACACCAAAAACTTTTCCATGAGTGGAAAGAGAAAATGAAATCCTGTTGCTTTAACTGTTAAGAAAACAATAGGTCCTGTTGCTGGCACTCCTGCTGAACCACTTGAAAAACTGAAGGAATTTTGTAATGTTGTACTTCTGAAAAATGATGCTCTTATTCTTTAATGACTTAGTCCAGAGCTTCAAGTACTGCAGGCAGAGCAAAATATCTGTAAGAAAGTAATTTAGGGGAAAAAAGTTGTTTGGTTTTCATTTATATAATTTAAATCATTGTGGTATTAAGATTTTGTGTATGTAGAGGAGGTTTAGTGTATGTAAAGCAAAATTATATCCACATCATTAATTCCTTGTTGTTCTTGTTGATAAATCAGATTAACCATTATTTAGAAGGGGAAGGAGAGAGTTTGGGGCTGGCTTTGAATAGCTGAAACTCCAAAACCAGTTGACTCCAGTCCAGTAGCATTAATCTTTAGGAACACTCTCTCCAAAAGCCCTGGACTTAAGTCTAGAAGTTGCCAAAGTAACAATGAAAAACAGAGAAGAGGCAGAGTTCTTTAAAGAAGGTCAGGTAGGAAGTGATGAGTCTGCTGATAAGAGAGTTGTTTCCAAAATAGGTGTCTAGTTTTAAGTTGCAAAATGGAGAGATGTCCACATGGAGATCCAGCTTTGTATACTGGAGTTGCAAACTGTGGCCCAAGTCCCACCCAACCAGGCTCTTGTAGGATGTTGGCTCTTGTCATGTTGGGTGATAGCAATGAGAAGGGATGAGAGAATGTGAGGCTTTTAAGTCTTTTCAGTGGCAAGAACACAAAAAGGATATTTTGTGCCTAAGATGCTGTAGGGATAGAGGGCAAGCCTTTCGTTTATTCAAAATATCTCTGCCTTACAAATGGGACACAATTTTCACACATATCTTTGACACTTTGACTCCCTGTAATTTGTAAGCACCTGATTTAGTTTTTCCTTCCCATTTAAAGGAATTTAGAAAATCCTTCATGTTACAAAGCTGAGTTCTCAAGGGTTTTGTTTGTTTGTTATTAATGCAGGCTTCCTACTACTCTGATCTGGGTCTTCACAACAGTGGCTATGCTTCCACATCTCAACCTCCTTCCCAGAATGGAAACTGGGTCTGTTGCTTGTGGCTTTACTGTCCGGGACTTGTTCTGTCTCCAGTTGGATAATACAACCTCTTGTATTTAGGAATGAATTTGGACCAATTGTCAAGAGTCTCTCTAGTTCTTTCAAGTAAAAATTAAAAAAAACAAACAAAACCAAAACCAAAACAACAAATCTTAAAATGTTAAGATTGGAGTGAGTAATGGAAAGCTGGTTTAAAACATTTAAAAATTAGAGCAACTGGTTTTCCTTGCTGCACCTCCCTTTCTCGTATTTTATTTGCTTTTGGCCTCAATTAGTCTTGAAAAATAAGGGAATCCTGAACAACTGCAGTTTTTAATTTGAGTTGAGGCTACTTCTTTGCTCACTGTGTGAGTGTAGCAAACTTAAGACACTCCAGTGTTCATTAAATTATCTTACCAACAAGTAATTCACGAACTGCTAGAAGAAAACTGCCGAAGGTTCAGAATCCCTCAGGAGGTTGGATTGTCCCCTGTGTGCAGTCAGGGGAGCTTGGCCAGCCTGGCACTGGCCAGGGAGAGCTCAAGCAGTGGCCTGCAGCCTGCCTGGCGTAGTGAAGCACAAGGACATCACAAGGACATCACCTTGAGGTCATTTGAGGTGGCCAGCAACAGGAGCACTGCAGATGTGGAGGGTGGGGGGTGATTTCCAGCAGGATTTTGCCTGCACACTGTGGGCTGGGGACCACTGCTGGAGTATGTCTTGCACTTAATTATGCCTGATACAGTATGCAGCAATTAAACTTACAGAGTTTAATGGCTGCATCTTGTGACTGATGGTTACTAACAGCAGTCATCTGTCTTACGGTGCTCTGACAAACTACTCCCAGTTTCTCCTGGAATTATTTGGGTTTTCCCTGCATTTCTGTTTCATCATAGAATATGCTGAGTTGGAAGGGACCCATCAGGATCATCGAATCCAGTAACAAACTAGGCAAAAGATGATCTTGCAGCTGTGTGAAACACTTAAAATGTATAGCTTAAAACACTTTGGTCTTCGTGTGTAGCTTTTTTTCTGGCTTTGGTTTAAGTGAGGAGAGACACCCTCTCTGTCTGAATGTGTGAGACAATAACAATGTAACTACCTGGAATTAAATTACACTGTTTAACTTTTGCATAGGGCAATATCCTCCCTTCCTGTAGGAAATGCATGTGTCTGCTTGATATTCTTAGTAGAGTGGGAATAAAGTTCTAAAACTTCTAGGGCACAGATGATTATTATTTGCTATACTGAGTTTCCTTCTGTTCTAGTTTAAGCAGCCTGATCTCTTATTAAGATGGTTAGTTCTGCTGTAGGCACTATTTTTGTTTCATTTTCTATGCAAAAAAAAAAAATTTGTGTTTGTCTTCCTCACGATGTGATGCCCTGCCAACCAGAAATTACAGAGTTGGTTGTACTAATGCTCTGAACACAGATACTAAAGTTACTCACCTTCAGCCATGCACGTGTTGTCTCTAATGCAAATGGTTCAGACTTTCTAACAGAGGAACAGTGAATTGGCCAGGCAGGATGTTGCCAGGCAGAGTGTGGCCAGGCAGGGCATCATTAGGCAGGATACCTCTCATTTATTGCAAAGTCAAACAAGAGAGGTGCTGCTGATAAGCTTTAGAGAAAACCCAGACTCACATAGTTCTGGTTTGCTGCATCAGCATTTCTCACCTAAGAGCAAAAATTGAAGTCCTGGGGCTAAAAGTGCCCTGCGAAGAGGATTTTGGACCTTCTTCCCAACAACCCTCACCCGTGACCACCAGGAGACAGTGTGCATGTGGAAATGGGTGGAATGTTACATTAATAACTCCTGGGAGATGATTGGAATAACCCCACTTCTTGCATGGAAATGTAATGCATACCTATGATCTGTAAGGATAAAAGTGTAAGGGATTAACCAAGTGGTGTGTGAGTTGGGTGGAGCTATCCCCTGTGCACCCAGCACAGTAATAAAGAATACGTTGCTTAATACTCTCAATCTCTGTGGCTACTGAGTTACACAACTTTCTCAGCTCCATCTCTTACAGCCTTTGTTGTTCCTCCTGAGTCCTCTTGTTTCTCACTCTGGTGTCTGATCCATCTGAAAATGCATGTGTGCAGTGCTGTTTGTACAGACCTGGATTTGCTGATCCTCCCTTCTGTTCCTGTCTGTGCAACCACTGCTCATGGGGTTGTGACACTGCCACAGGCTTCTCTCTGGATGGAGGCAGTTGTCTTCAGTTTAGTTTACTGCTGGAGTATGCCAGTGAAAGTCTGTTTGAAAGTTTTTGTAAGCAAATTGCACTGCTCTTCTATCAACTATCAAATGAAATTCTCAGATTTTGTTTTTCCTCAAAGCTTAAAGGTAGAGTTTCCTACTCCCCCTGTGTTCCCTGAGCCACATATTTGTATGCTGGAGCCATTCTTCAAATATGCATCTTCCTTCTCTTTTACTTTATTAGTAAACAGGCTAGTAAAGGAAGCTTGTCAGGTGTGAGTTTTCCCCCATGTGGCCAGGTTGAACAGACTTGAACAGTTTAGGAATTAATATTCTGTTTTGTTGGTAGGCAATGCAAGCAGTTGAATTGATGACTGGGAGAAGGGTCAGAAATTCATGATTTTGTGATGAACTCAGAAGGTGTTCCTGGCCTTGCACATTCTGCTCATTCCTGTGTCCTTCATGCTGCACCTTGTTAGTTTGTAATGCTCCAGACTAAAACCAATAACCAGGTCTGCCCGTCCTGTTCTGACTCAGTCTGTTAATTGTAGGCGTCTGTGTATGAGGAGAGCATATACAGTGGGAGTTATTGGTATGGTGCCTCTGGTTCTCATGCTGTAAAATGTTTTCTGCATTTCCCTGTTGTCTTGCTCTGTCCTCCTCTGTGTGTACCATAACACAGCCTTATCTAGGCCCAGGAACATTTAAGATGGACTGTGTGAGATTCATAGCCTGCTGCTGTAGGCAGAAGTATGAGTATCATTTTCATGAGCCTCCACCAAGTAATAAGCAATGATTATTCTGCTGTTACAGTGCCTGATCTCATGCAGACCATGGGCCAACAGAGCCTGGCACCAGGCACTTAACCAGCCCTGTGGTGAGGGGTTTTCAGCTCAGCCTTGCACTTGGGAAGATGGTACATGAAGTCCCTTCCTTCTCAGAGTTTTAATTCTTCTTGCAAAAATTAAGAATTATGAAGTTAAAAAACAAAATGAAAAAAACTTCCCCAGTGTTACATCATTAGTGCTTACCTGCTTGCATGAAGTAAAGGATTTTTGTGAATGTGTGACTTGCTTGGTTTTGTTTCTTGGATTTGTATTCTGTAGCAATTCTGCCCAATTCTTGGGCAACTGCTGACAATGTTTTCGAAATACATGTTCCTGTGAGTGGAGTGCTCTGTCACTTGTGGGGAAAAACAGTATGAGTAATGACAATAAAAATTGCTTCATTTCAAAAAAGAGAGACTGCAGTACTGCATTCCCACATTAGAAGGCAGGAAATGCCTTCACCTTTTTTCAGTTGGGGCTTCTGTGTCATGGTGGCCATTTGTGTCAGGCAGTACCTCTGCTGCTGCTGATGTATCTGCTGGGGGGGGAAATAAGGTCAGTCTGGTTTTATTTTTAAATTCTGGTCTGTGGGCCCACTGCTTATTCTGTCTCTGAACTCCTTTACTAGTTAAATGAAAATTTAAAACACCTGAAAAACAACCGTATCCAATAAACCACAAACATCTTTAATTCCTTTCTGTTCTAAATGTATTAAAAATGATCTTTTATATATGCATATATATCTTCCTATAAACTACATCTAAATACAAGATGGTGTGTAAAGCTGCTACTCTAAAATATGTAGGGGAATGAGTCTAAAATGTGTTTCCAGAATAAGTTTTAGTTCTGTTTTCCTGACTCTTCAAATTTTCATTTCCCCTCTCTACTTCCACTGCATTATAACGTCTGGAAACAAAACAGTGTAGCTGCACATTCTTTGTCCCTGTCAGCAACAAGTCAGCCCTTTCTGTTCTGCACCACTGCTTAGATGTTTGCTTTCAAGGACTAAAACACTTTCTTTGGCAGGAAATGAGGACTGCAGGTGCTGGAAAAGCAGGATGGATAGACAGTCTTTTGAGATGGTCTCTTTCAAACTTCAGTCATCACGTTGATTGGTGTTTCTTTATTTGCCCTATAGAGCATTTTACATGTTTATGTTGGAAACGTGGGGAAAAGGCTCACCAGAGAACTTGAGAGGTCTTGAAGAGTAGTAGGATTGAGTCTTGTATTGAGACTAAGAGTTGTTTTATTGTGACTGGTATATTAAGATATGTAAATAAATCATTAGTATTCTGTCATTTGAAGAATTGAACCAATACTCCATTCTTCAACTGAAATTACTGCTTGCCTTAATTTTCAGATTAACACTCAAGCTGTCTGTTCTTTGACTTTCACTGCTATTTCTCTGTCCAGCTGCATGTCACCGTTTTTGTAGTTAACTTCAGATGTAATGCTTTAAGTCCTCTCTCACTTCCCAGCTCTAATGCTTTTCTCTTTTCTCTGTTTGCTGTTCTTGGTTTACCTGTGGCAGCCTTCTGAGTACAGCTGTTACCTTGGGTCAGGATCTCGGGCATCCTCCAGAGCCAGTTCTTCTCGGGCCAGTCCAGTGGTGAGCTCTTCTAGCTTTCTTTTTTCCTAAACTGCTTTATTCTGTTTTTCAAGGTCTCTTTTGTACAAAGAGGTCACTGTCTCTTCTGATGGTTTCTTCTGGTATTAATTGGACCTCCCGGGCAATGCTTAAGACAAAAAAATGGGTGAACTGAATGAGAAATTACAAAACCAAAGTAATTTCTAAGCAGATGCACATGTTTTACAATAGAAGTACATGTTGGACTCACCTGACAATGTTTCATTTTTTCTCAGTTAGGCATAAAGCACACTGGCAATGGTGCAGTGAAAAAGACTGCATTGTTGGTGCTAGAGCCAGATCTCCTTTGGGTATTAAAATCAGGAGACCCTAAACCTTACTTCAGCATTCAAGTAATTTAGTTTCTCTCTATTCAGCAGTGTTTTGTTGTGTTGCTGCAGAGCTATCCAGTGGCTGGATGTGGACATATTTGTTAGACTGCAGATGACCAGGCACTGCTGAGTTATTAGCAGGGTGAAGTGTTAGGATTACACACACCCAGTGTGTTGGAGCTATCGGGAATTCCTCAGTAGTCACAGCTAAGCAAGACTCAAATGCTAAAGGCTTTTCCAGCCCCTGTAACTATAATTGACAAGGAGCTTTCCCCTGATTTTTACAGATACAAAGTAATTGTCTTTTTTCTTCTTCCCAATGGCATATTGCTGCTTTCTCTTTGTGATTGTTTACAGCTCTTGAGTACCTTTCCTTACTACTTTCAGGCCAAGGCCTGATAGCATGATGACAGTAGCAAAGAGTAGTAGAATGTTTTTCAGAGGAAATGTGAAGCTTATAGTACTACACAGTAGTAAACTAGTGTGTAACAAAAATTAATCTTCTTAGTTCACCTGGGACCTGTCATATTATCTACTACATCCCCAAGATACAAAGTGATGAGGAAGGTGATTATTACACAGGTGCTTCCCTAGTCATAACATTCTGTGTCCTTTGTTGCTCTGCTGAGTAACTGAAACTTAAATGCTGGATATACTGCCCTAAGGAGTAATTAAAAAGAAGTACCTGAATAGTCAAAGAAGCTACCACAGCATGCAGCTCAGTGAGCTGAAACATGAATACTGGGAATGTCCCTCTTCAGTAAATGCACACAGTCTGCAGTAAAAGGTTCTTTGTGTCTGATGTCCCCCATCATACTGGTTCTCCCTTCAAATGAGGTGTGTGTGGGGTGGTTCACCATGGTCAGCACTGTGTAGTGGGTCTGCATCACAGTGGTGAACAGGGCTTCAGCCATCCACACAGGATTACTTGTCATCAGGAAGGGAATAGTGATCATCAAGTAGTGCTCTCCTGAGTGAGAGAGAGGAATGAAGTGGCTGGAGCAAAAGAAAATGCAACTCCTAGAACAGAGCAATGTGCTCTGAAGTATTGGTGTTTCTTAGATGTGGGTACAATGACTTTTTAAAATTACGATTTAAAAAAAAATCTCATGAGTTTATATGTGGTAGCTGGTGAGCTATATAAGTATTTCAGTTAATCCCCGAGTCCCTGAGCTATGTGGTTTTTGCAGCATATATTTTACATCGGTAATTCATTGTAAATGGCTTTGCAAAGTGAGTTTCAAGTCTCCTTAAAGCAAAAAAAAATCAGAATAACCAGAGATTCTACTGAAGTTCTGTAAGTGGAAGAATTGGGTACCCAAACACTGATACTTGTTTCCGTTATGTGGTTTTTATATGCAGTCTGAGTCATTTCAGCAAGTTGCTTATCCTAATTACAAACTGCAGCTTGCCCCTCCTGGGAGATCTAAGGTGTTTTTTGTCTTTGAATTCTCTGTTTACAGTTTGGACAGTTTGTAATGCAAGGGGCTGGAGGTGGTTTACTGTGTCAGCACTGACACTGCAGAGATGCCGAGCTGAATCTATTCGGCAAGGAGACAGCAGGCCCTACATACACAATAGTATTTCTCTGAAGACAAAATAATGGAAGAGGGGATGCTTGGCTCCTCTGCAAAGAGACTCTTTCCTATTAACTCTGTCCTTGTGATGTCTCAGTCAGTGGGCACAAGCAGCCACTGTATCAGCCTAACCAGGCAGGCTGATACCAACAGCAGTGTGATCCTAGCAAGTGCAATACTGAAAATGCAATTGCCTTTTAGCAAGTGTGCAGTCCTAGGGCTGGACATTAATAAATGAACAGTTGTGGATAGGTTGTTTTTTTTTTATTTGAAGGAGCTTATCTTATTCTCACCAGAAATTAAATTAAAACAATCAGGCTTAATTGTCACGGAAGCACTTACCAGCAGGCTCAAGCTTTGCCTTCTCTTATCTACACTCAAGAGATTTACAGTACTTTTGTATCCTGCCCAGCTGCTGGAAGTCTAAGTGTGCTTTTGGCCCCTCTAGAGTGAGGATTTGCTGCAATGCTAACTTGCATTTCAGAGATCAATAAGTTTGTTTAAGCAATGACGTTTGGCATAACGCTCGTTCTTGAGCAATGATACTTCTGACAAATCCACTTTAGACCTGCCAAAGTTCAGCAGAGATTTCTCTCTGCTGACTTCTAAAGGCTTATTGCTAATTGCTAGTTTTAAGGTGGCTCTCACTGGAAAAACACACAGGAACCCTCTGTGTTACTTCCTGCCCCAGTCCAGCTGATCCAACTGTTAAGATTGTAGGAGGGGTTGCACTGACTGCAGTTACTTCTTATTTTTTAATTCCAGATTTTGTAGGTACCATCCTGTGTTCAGCACGACTTATTCCAAGAGTTTTTCTTACCTGTGGGTCAAATTTCCATTTCAAATTCTGCTGTACTACTTTAAGAGCAGGAAATTATGTTAATATGATTTGTCACCCAAAAAACCCCCTTGCTTTTATGAGGAAGTTGATGTAAGTGCAAGATCTTAGATGAAGCTGGGCAGTGACAGGCACTAAACACATTGAAGCTGTTCTTATACCTGAGGTTCATATGTGGTGCTACCCAACTGCGAGCACTTCATCTCCCTCTCCAAGCAGGCTGGGAAGCTGGAAATCTTGCCTTAGTCCTGATTCTTCCATCAGTTTAAAGATCTGGATCATTTTTTTCTCTCTACTTGCAGCTGGGGTGTGTTGTTTAACTATTCCAGAGTCTGTGGCCTTTTCAGTAGGTGCCTGAGAATCATCTTGTTGGATGTGGTGCTGTAGTGCTGCAGGGGCTCTCTTTTTGGCCTGAACACTCAGCAGTGGCAGAGAACTTCAAGAGTTAACCTGCTAGCTCACTGCAGAGGACAGAGAAATAATTTTTCAAACAGTATACTAAAATGTTTTTATTATCTATATATTGATATATATACTAGTAGGATGATTTTGCTTCTGTTAAGTTCCCAGATGTGGTAAGCCTGACATTTTTGTAACATGATTCTGGATTTATTCCAAAATCACTTGTCAGAAGAGGCTGAACTCTGATCCCACTGTACTTGCTTTGCAGAGAGCGACCTGTTCTCCTTGCCCAAACACAGATGTGTGTGCTGGAGTTCTCTGGAAAAGGACTTCTTTTTCCTGCTTTTCTAGTGCACTCAAATACAAATTGCCTAAGTTGTTGGTGAAGAGGAAGGTAATTTGGGATTAGAGACAGACAGTGTGGAACGTAAAATGGTACAACGTTCTAGAAATCAAAGGTTTAGTATCATTAGGAAAATTCCTCTTTAGATCTCCTTTTCTAGCTAGTGTTCTGTTAGTCCTTTTATTTGCACGTACATTTGTAAGAAAGGCTGTGCTGGTAACAGTACTGTGAAGGTGAAGAGGTGATTTTCAGTCTGTTTAATCATTCTGGTACTCTTTATTCAATCTTTGGAATGATAATACCAAAGATGAGTGTTGGGGGCAAGAATTTTGTGCTGCTTCAAAGAAAAATAAACATTTTTTTTTTCCTGACCTTTCTCTGATTTCTTACTGTATCAAATGCCAGAGGCCTTGTTGGGACTGGAAGAAGGCTGAAAACCTGGAGTTCCCTCTGGTGGCTGACTGCTGTTGGAAAGCATGCTACAGCTTTTTAAAGGAATTATAATATCAATACAACAATCCAAAGACAAGCAGGATGAAAATTAGATAACATTCACCTAAAATAGGCTTCTGTCTTTGTTACACTCTTCACATCTTTTGGTGTTAGCACTGCCACCTAACCATAAAATTATATGCCACTGACTTTTTGTTTAGAACACCGTTGTGTAGAAGGAGGCATCTTTGTAATGAAAGGGTACTGTATTAGAATGAAGATTTTCTCAAAAGAGATTAAATTATTAGATTTTAATATTGAAAAAAATGACAATTGTAGTCAATGTCATGGCACCAAGTGGATGTGGTTGTGAGAGCATCACAAGGGGAAATGAAATCTGTATTTTTGGTTTTTAAACCACACCCCAATTTTAGAAGTTTCTTAATAGCTTTAGTTATTAGAGATTATGCTGCCTCAGAGAATTATTAAAGATTGTTTGGCAATGAATGTATACCAATCTCCACAGGTGTTCTTATGATTGCACCAAGCAGAAATGTCCACTGTGTGCATATCTCTCACCACACTGTCTTCAACTTTTCCCCCTTTGTAAACAGCTCTCATTTGACTTGTGATGCATCATTAAAACAGTACAAAGATTTGCTCCCTCCTTTATCATACTAAAAACTGAGGTTGTACATTTTTATCAGAAGAATTGTGTCAATGGCTTGGGGGAAGTAATATTTTCAGTTGTGCCCTGAACGTGTAAGGTAGACTTTGCAAAAGGCTTGACATAAATTTCTGGAAATAGATTTGGGTGAGGGTGGGTATACACTAATCTTTGTAACATACCAGAATTTACACTGGCACAACTGTCTTGATAAATACCACCACACTGTTTGGCTGTGCTAGAATGCTAAATCTGTCACTTGGAGCTGTCTGGAATGAAAATAACAGGCTGTTTGCAAAAGTCAGTCTGTCTTGTTTAGTGGGTATGAACTATCTGCCTACATTAGTGATCTCTTGTTGCATGCAAAATTAGAAATACAGTCCTTTTAAATCTTAGTTCCATTTTAGATAGTGATACTTATGTAAAGATCCTGTTGTGAAACACTACCCCTTGCCCCTCAATAGGAAAGTGAACAATG
This sequence comes from Florisuga fusca, assembly GCA_038090715.1. Taxonomy (NCBI): domain Eukaryota; kingdom Metazoa; phylum Chordata; class Aves; order Apodiformes; family Trochilidae; genus Florisuga; species Florisuga fusca. Next base: position 137,266 of record JAAWXA010000048.1, on the reverse strand, counting down.
ATGAAACACTTGAGTTTGAATTTCTGCTCCTGGGAACTGGTTGGTTCAGCACAGGATAAAGTTGTCAGGATGGTTTCCATCGAGAGAAAAAAATCTGCTAAGGTTGTGTGTAGGTTTTGCTCTGTAACTTTCTCTTAATCATTTATGCTGTCTGTGTCTATGGTAATTTTCTAAACTCCTAAAAACTACTTCAGCTGTTTTTTCTCTTCTAGTTTTAGGGCAAGATCTCTCTTCTGAATTAGTAAATTCCAGTGAAGTACTGAAAGAATAAAAGAGCTGTTTATTTAGACTTTGAACTGGTCCCTAATACTTAGCTTGAGCATCAGTTTTTGAAGTCCCAGTCTTGGATCTTTGCTTGTAGCCACAGTCACCTTTTGTCATGAATGACAAACACTTTTTAACTTGGTTTGGTGGGGGGTGGGGTTTTTTCTTTTTTTTCATCTCTTGTGTGTGCGGTTTTATTTTACTTGTTTTTTCTTCCATTCTTCTTTCAAGAGTGGTGCAGATACAGTAGTACAGTTCTTCAAGTCTAACTTGCTACCTTTCTTTTTGGAATGGGAGAGGATGTGCTGGCAGGCTTCTGAGGTAGTCTTTTTTTTTTTAGTTAGGGTCCCTAAAAAATGAAACTTGAAGAAGCTCTCTTGGTCTGGAAATCTCTTCATCTTCTGGTCAAAAGCAATAACATCTCTACTTGAAGTAGAGAAAAAATGGGAAAAAAGTATACTTCTTTCTTACTTAGTAGACTAAATAGTTTTTTATCAGTAAGTATATTCATTTCATACTGCTTAGAAATTTGAGGTGTGCCAGGAGGTGTCAGCCAGGACACTGCTGTGTTTTGAGTAGACAGAAATTGCTTGTGAGTCTTTTACAGCATTAAGAATCCTCTTTATGCCATATTCCTGCCTTCACTTGTCCTTTACTGCATAACAATTCCTTCTAAATCTTTGTTTTACAGATTGAGGAAAGGCCAGAAAAAGACTTTGAGAAGGTAAGAAGGATTGTCTGAATTATTCTGCCAATAGAACTTCTTTCACATTCTGGTAGGTGAAACTCAGAGTGAGTGTACACAGATCTCCTTGAAAATCCACCATGTGGCAAAACTTTTGCCCCGTTGTTTGACCCATCTACTGCTATATTTAAGACAAACTTTGAAGCCTTTGTGGTTAGTTATTCAGAGGTTAAGTAGGTTACCTTCAGTAACAGTTTGCTGAAATTACTTTAGGCTAAGCCATGAGAATACTGGGTTTTGTTTATTAGATTTTATTGCATTACATAAAAATAAATAAATAGTATGTAAGAAGAGGCAGATACAGCAGCAGTGAGAAATTGGCTTAATACAGAACCTCCAGGCCACTAATGCAGCTAATGTGGCTACTGCTACAGAATAGGTAAATATCTATGAAAAGAGGCCCAGTTGAGGCCCAGTCAAATGCATCTCCAAGATGTATTATCACAAGTTTGAAAATATCTGGTGAGATAACATTAGCCCCTGGAGATTTTACTGATTCAGAATTAATATTTAGAAGCTAAGCCATGCAAATTCCTATTTCAGTAGTGTTTAAATACATCTGATCAGCCTTTTCTCACTAGTTGCCCTTATTAAATCTTGATATTTTATTTTTTCATTTAGAAAGTTATATTATAATCAAATTTGCATAATTTGGAAATGCAAGGGTTGGTGTAACACATGTATTTTTAAAAAAAAACTAAAGCCAAACAACAAAAACAAATAATAAGAAAAAAACAGCGTAAGTCAAATTTTTCATTTCACACCCCAAAAAGCTAAACTACAAACCCCCAATGTAACTAGAAAAAAATATAATAGTTGTTAACTCTGTGTGATTGTAGGGAGCACGTAGTATTTCCAGTTTATCAGCAGCTACCTTAGCCTCTCTGGGAGGGACTTCTTCACGAAGAGGCAGTGGGGATACATCCATCTCAGCTGATACAGAGGCATCTATTAGAGAAATTAAGGTAAGAAATACTTAAAACAAGCATAAATGCTTAGAAATCTGTCTCTTAAATGTGGCTCTTTTCATCAGAATGTTCTTATGCCTCGCATTTGATAAATGAATAAACCATAGGTTTGCTTTGAAGTAGTGCTGTAATTCCCATTATGTACTATAGAGATTGGCAGTCAGAATTGGAATGGGCAGGCTAATACCAACTCTGACTCTCCCCTGCATTATTATATAGAATAATATATCTGAAGGACATCATTAAATACGCTTTAGGCTTCTAAACCTCCTTCTGAAAAAACCCCAAAAAACTAAAAAAACAAACAAAAAACCCCTGTCTTGTATCCCCCTTTTGGCAGTTCTGATAAAATGAGTTGTGTTGTGTGAAGGAAAGGTGAGTATCTTTATTACAGAGCTGCTGCTGGAAAGCTGGTGTGCAATGCAGGAGTTTTGGGTCAAGTCCTCCAGTATATGACAGCACATCAAACCAATTATAATACATCTCATCCTAACCTAATGACACGGGAAAGGGGACACTATAGAGCATTTTGAGGATTGAAATAATGCCAGAAACCCTGCACTTACTGGATGTTAATTTGGGGAGAGGACTGTATTTTGTAATCTAATTCATGATTCCATTAAGTTAGACACATCTGAGTAGCAAAACTCTCTGCAACTCAGTGTTTGTAGAAGTGAGTGCTGCTCTGGATAGTCCATAGCCAAACTGCTTTTTTGTAATCTTTGGTTTTAGTGCTCAATTCTGAAGACTATTTTAAAATAGGGAATCTGAATTCTGCTAACTTTCATGCATATGACTTACAACTCCTCTGAAATGACAGCCAGTGAATAGATCTGGAATTTCATTAAGACCTCAGATAAAAGTGGATCTGTCCCAGTTTCAGCACTGTAAAAGAGATGAAAGATAGCTGTGTACTGGTGACCAAGGACAGAAGATAGACACTGAAATAGGTTAAATATAGTGTGACATACGCTTTTTTTAGTCTTTTCTACATCTCTAGTAGAGCCTGTCTTTTGCCTGCTTTAGCAGCACTTAACTCCTAATACCAGAATATTTCAAAGAGGGTGATAATCAGCCAAAGGGATAGAGGGGCTGTGTGGCTGGGACATGTAATTTTTGGAGGCTTTGAAGCTAGATCTGTGTCATGGCCTTAATACTGAAGATTTCCTTTTTTCCAGTCAAGAAGAGCAGAATTAGCATAAACTTCTAACCAAGAAATTTCATGGCCTAGCAACACTTCAGGTTAGGATCAGATGGCTTAACCTGTGTGGTAGAAATATTTAAATAAGAACTTTGGATGCTTTTCCCTATCCCTGTGCTTCTGCCCCTCACTATCAGTGGCATCATTCACCTTTCTCACCATTTCCCTCAGGATATCTATGAGTTAAAGGACCAGATTCAAGATGTAGAAGGCAAATACATGCAGGGACTGAAAGAAATTAAGGTACTGGTTTACTGCAGCCTGGGAGTGTGATCATTAACACCAACTAAACATCCTGAGCCAGCGTGAGATCTAGAACTGACCTTGCATGCTTGCTTCTGGGAGGGATTGTAAATTGTGTGAAAAGCATTTCCTTACCTGGAAAAGTATCTCTTCTGACCTCCATTGGTTACTATTGCATGTTGTCTTTGCTGTTTTGAGAAGGTAATCTTCTTGCTAGCAAATGAAAATTATTAGGGTTTTTTCATAGTTTCCTAATCCAGGAAGCCTCACAATATTTGAAGATGAACTGGAACCCATGCCCTACAGCGTTATGAAAAACTGGAGTATAAAAGCTTGTATGTTTTTTGGTTTATAAGGTCCAGCATGCCTTTGGAAAGTTGTGCATGTGAGGTAGTGACTATTGTTTTGGTTCTATATTTAGATTACAGAAGACACCCAAACAATTCTTGTCACAAACCTTCATGTAACAAACTTGTTCTGCAAAAAACACTCACACCAGTTGGCACAGAGAAAGCAACATGAGCTGTTTTTTGGAAAAGGCAGTCTGGCAAATATATATGTAGGCATATATATATGCAAATATATATGTAGGCATATCCAGGCATACAATGCAATTTTTATCAGCATTACTTGCTGACTGTGTCATCAGATCAATGCTGTGACAGGTGAAGATGCTGCCATCTTAAGTGAGTCCTCAGTGGAAAAAGAGGACTCTTACCCTTTTTCAAACCTCTTTGTTTCCTTGATCACTGTGTAGCAAAATGATCTCATTGCATTAGAAATACAGGTAATTTGTCAGGCCATGTCCTTTCAACTGCTTTTGCAGTGATTTGCACCTAAACCACACTGCTTGATGCTGAGAAAACAAAACTTAGCTTGCTGAAGGAGTGGTGCAGCAGCTGCCTTAACTTTTTATGTGCATATACTTCCTTTCCAGCTCATTTCTGAGGTTCAATCTTAACACTATTTCCAAATCTGGTTTCCTTTGCTTGTTATTTCTCATCCTTGGATTGAAAAGTGCACCAAACAACTGTTTTTGTTTGGAACTGTAGGAATTCATGTCCTTGAAGACAAGTTTTGATTTGTCAGAAATGTAATAGCGAGATTTAAACTTACTTTTGGGATCATCTCACAACTACCATCTATTGACTGAATGAAAAGGGAAGTAAAAGAAACTCACCTCTGGTTTAGATGTAACTATTAAAAGCACCTAGGGTCTGAGATAAATTGCTTGAACTCTAAAATAAAATGTTGACATTAGTATCCTCCTTGTTTGCATATTTGCACTGTTTTGTTTATGTAACTTTTTTTATTTCTCTATTAAAATCAAACACTGCAAAGTTTGACTGCACAACATAGAAAATTATCCTGATGTTGTCATCACCTGTCATTAATAAATACCTCAGTGTGTTATATTCAGGTCAAGTTGATAGGACAGGTTTACAGCACCATGGGAATTGTGTCTTACTGAGTAAATTTGTAAAGAAAGGGGTGTGATGCAGGAAACATAATGGAAAATGACACATCAGGTGAAAAAAGCTGTAGCATTTTTATGGTAAATTCTAATGCCCGTGTCAGTATATTTAGTGGTTCCCATCCTGCAAGGATCCCTGAAATTTGCGTGAAGTGGCTGTCACGCAGCCCTAATTTAAGACCTAAGGTTGTCTAAAATGATCTTAAATCAAGGCCAGTTTACCTTTAAAAAAAAATAAAATTGAAGTTGTAACCTTCAGCAGCTGCTTTGAGCTGCCAATGTGCAGGGGAGGGGGAAGGGAGAAGGAAGAAAACTCTGACAAGGCAGAAGCTGAAGCAGCAGAGAACAGGAAACATTTTAGCCTGGAGGTAAGGCACCTTGCTTTGTAAACAGACATCTGGTGGGAACATGGTGTGTGGGGGGTTTGTCCTCACCTAGGAACAGTTGGTAGGTTTCTGTAGTACATGGTTAGCACTGGTTTCCATAGAAGAACTCAGCATCTTTGTGGTTTAGTTCATAATTTTCTTGCTGAAAGTCTTGGTTGGCAAATTGTCCTTTGTATCTGACTCTGGCTGCTGCTTCTTTGCAGGACTCTCTAGCAGAAGTTGAAGAGAAATATAAAAAGGCTATGGTGTCAAATGCTCAACTAGACAACGAAAAAACAAATTTCATGTACCAAGTGGATACCCTGAAGGATGCACTCTTAGAGTTAGAAGAACAACTAGCAGAATCCAGGAGGCAATATGAAGAAAAAAGTAAAGTGTGTATATAGCTATGGCATTTTATTTCACAGGGAAAAACTGGGAGGGATGCAGAGGCACCCAAATTACAAATAAGATCCTGCTTTAGTTACTTGTGGCTGTGATCATACAAATGGGAATCTTCCAAAAGTTTTTGTCTTGTAAAGCAATTTTTGAAGAAGAAATGCTGTATATGGCAAGGATATAGTGATATTATCACATGTCCTTTATATGCCATCTTTACAGGGAATTCAGAGGGTTTATTCATAGTGACTTTTGGAGCATTTCCCATGGGAGAATTGTACAATGTGTTAAGGGAGCTACTTGGTTGAGAGATCAATTTAAGTTTCACATTGTTTCAGCACCTGACAGCTAGTGAGCTGGTGTTAAATAATAAAGATGTGGCTTGTGTTAACTTTTCAGAACTGGTCTTTCACCTTCGGGTAGTTGACTATAGTTCCTGGAAGATATGGTATGGATTTTTGAGGTCTGCAATGTATAGCTAACTCTCTGTGGGAAGAGTGGGTTAAATTCCCATCTATTCACCTGTGAAGTCTGTAGGACTTGAGTGTAAAAGCTGTTCACTGCCAGTCTGCTGCTCAGCTTACAAGACTGGTTAAATTATGCCTGTCACTTCTATATTTTATGGACTAATAGTTTGGGTTTTTTGGTTTTTTTTTTTTGAAAATGACAAGATAAAAATTGTACTCTTAAGGGATTGTGATTAGAAGAATTTTCAAGAATTGCATTGCAATAAGCATTTTCTTTGTCGTTGGGCTTATTTTCTCCTGTACATGGGATGTTGCTGTTGATCAAGAGAAGTGTCACAAATATTTCTTTATTCATAGGAATTTGAGAGGGAGAAGCATGCTCATAGCATATTGCAGTTTCAGTATATGGAAATCAAAGAGGCTCTGAAGCAAAGAGAAGAAATGCTTGCAGTAAGTAACTATTTTTTAATGGCTTCTTTTATTGGTATGTTTTCAATTAGCAGTGGGACTGCAGAAAGTGAGCCAGACAGAATTTCATTCCCTACTCAAGCTTCTCATCTGAAGAAATACGAGTGTTTTAGGCCAAAGAGGTTCAGAAATATCACTTTCTGAAGTATTATCTGAAGCTGGACCTCTTTTTGCATTGTCCATAATACAAAATAAGCTGTGTTTCAGACAGCTGCTTGTGGAGATGCAGAGGGAACTGATGGAACTGTCTACCTTTGTTTTGTCCTCTCATTAAGTAAGACTAAGACAGTAAGATTGCCATCAGGGGTTTAGGTCTTGTTAAAATGTCAGAAACTGTGCATGTGGATACTCCTTTACTTCAGCACCTGACTTTTTTCAGTCTTTTGCATCACTTCAGTCTTAACATTCTTTGTTAACCTGTTACCTGCATCCTCTCTTCTTGTTTTGCTCCTGTCTCTCAGGAAATCCAGCGGCTGCAACAGAAACAGCAGAGCTATGTCAGGGAAATTTCTGATCTTCAGGAGACAATAGAATGGAAAGACAAAAAAATAGGGGTAGGACTGTCAACTCCTGAAATGTGTTTAGAGTGGCACTGTCATTCACCAGCTGATGCTGCTTTTGCAAAACCTCATGTATAAAAGCCCTCGAGTCACTTTGCTTAATCTGGCTGCCTTACTATATTAGTAGTGAGCTAGCAAATAGACTTTGTCTTTGGCCAGTATCATAAAATCCAGGAAAAACTTAGCAGCTGGTCTGGTTTGAAAGCCTTAAGGTAATTTATTTGCTGTGGTGTACCATTTGTATTTGCCATATTGAGAAAGGAAGTACTATTTATAATGCAATTCCATCAGCACTGAATTTTTGCTTAGTCAGATTTACTCTGCAAATTGAGCAGAAACTGGAGTGTGATACAAAAGCAATAGAGCTATTTGTGGGCTCTTGGGATGAAAGTCTTTAATCCTCCTTTGCTTTTAATCCCTTCACAACACCCTCTATCTAAGCCAAGTGGAAACTCACTCTTAAATAAAAGCATGACTTTCCTTTTTAATGATGAGCCCTGAAAGACTGTGGATACAGGAGAAAGTAATGCAGCAACTTCTCTGTGCTTGTGATGCCCAGTAACTTGTAGTAATTTGAAACTCAGAATTTTCTGATTTTGCTTACTGTTCTATTTGTGTATTATATAGAAAAATCAGGGGGGCTGAGTAGCAAAACATGCATCTGCACATGGTACATCCCAGTTTAGAGATGACTTATTGGCAGTTTTCAAATTAATTGAAATGTACTGCACCCATTATGGTAACCCATGGAATAAAAAGATTATTAAAATCTGCTGGGCCTGCTTCCATGCCATTCTGTTAACACATGGGAATCCAACTATATCTTCAGTGTACATTTTGAAGTAATACGGATATGAATTAATTTGTCTAGTAGATATGAAAGAAAATGGATCCTCATTTGAAGGATCCCTAATGAAGGGTTGGGCTCTGAATAGCTTTAGTCCCAATCCTGGTTATCAAATATGTGTATTTCTTGAAGTTTTCCTGTGATGCTGTCAGTCTCTTGAGTACCTTAAATCTGCTCGTTCTTGTTTACACTTGCTTTTCGTGGTCTTTACTTGTCTGTCTTCCTTTCTTTACATCTCCTGGCCCTCTGTCTGTGTTGGGAACGCAGGCATTAGAGAGGCAGAAAGATTTCTTTGATTCCATAAAGAGTGAGCGGGATGACCTTAGAGATGAAGTGGTTGTGCTGAAGGAGCAACTGAAGGTATGAATAAAAGAAACCTATATTCAGCTGCTGACTTTCTCCTCCTGTACATTTTTGTACAGAAAATTTTATTCTAGCTTTGTAGAAAGAACTCCATTTTCATGTTGCCTGCGCGCTGCCATTTCAGGAATTTCCTGTATAAAGTCCTTCCTCCTAATATTGACAGTAAGCTCTTAATATTGACTTAGTATTAGGTAGTTGCTTTTTTAGAAGACACTTCTTTGAAGAACATTTTATGCAGCAGATTTATTTTTTGTTTTGTTTTGTTGTTGTTTTTATTTTTTTTTAAAGGCTGAGGTCACATGCTATAATGGCTAAGTTGAGAACTTGTAATATTCTGTGCTCTTTTCTGACTTCAGCCATTTTTAATGAAATGACTGAAGTGATTGCATATTCAGAACGTCAGGGACAAGAACACAGAACCTGTCTTCCCCTTTCTGAGCAGCAGTCTCTAAAGCATTTCTTTTTGCTTCTCCACAGAAACATGGGATAATCCCAGACTCTGGCATAGCCACCAACGGGGAGACATCAGACGTTCTTAGTAATGAAGGACATATGGATCCTTCCAAAAATGTTCCAGGCACAACTTGGACTTTAGAGACAGGAAGGGATGGGATGCTAGGTAAGTGCTGTATATCCTTTCACATCTTTCTGTCTGTCTGTCCATTCATTCAACTTTGCTTGGAGTTTAGGCATTTGTTAGCAAGACATTTAACACATCACGCAGCATGCTCTTTGTTGAATTACTTCCTGTGCCTTTTTCTGCTTAATTTTTGTTATCACTTCAAGTATGTCCTGCAGTTTCCTGAAAAGGGAGACTTCATTTCCCATTCAAGGTGACAAAGGATGAGAACACAAGTATTACATTACAGATAAGCAGCAATCATTCAGATTACTGTCTAAACACAATTTGAAAGTTGTCACAGAATGATCCTACTGTTGGTCAATATTTTTCAGCACATACCTTAAAGAGTCAGAAAAAAAGCATTTTAGTTTCCTATAAGGAACTTGTATGTTGGTTCATTTATATACCTGAGAACTCTGCTGAACAACAGTGCTAGGCACTGTTAAAACACAGAAATGTATGAATTCATTATTCCTAGTTACCTAGTACTGGTAATCAGTTCATATTACCTCTACAACATTTTTACTTGCTAGAACAGGATTAACACTGTGAAGTTCAAAGAAGAGCACTCAGATGCATAGCATTTAGAAGGAGAAATCTGGTTGGCAGCAATTCTTCTTAGGCTGTTGTGATGAATAGTCTCTCCAAGTCTAACTGTAACACTAGTGGAAGGAAGAGAAATAGATTTTTCTGTTTGGTTTTTATCTATATGAACATATTAATAAATAGCAACAGGCAGCCAACTGGTGCAAGTGCAAGCTATCTTGCTTTTAGCTGTTGGCTTTTTCCTCACTCAGTTTTTGTGTGGAAACAATATGGAACACCACAACCAAGGTAAGGGTGTACTTTTAAATATAACATATTTTTTATCTCTCCTTATTCTGTTGAGGTTTCTTTGGAAATAGGTACAACATAGACCCAAACGTTAACTGCTGAAACCACAAACGTTGTTGTTCTAATACTTGTTGCTTCTAAATGTAAGTTGAAGAAAAACTGGTACAGAACATCCCCAAACCCACCAAAGTCCCCATCCCTTGGGGGGATGAAGTGGCTGTAATGGGCACAACGTGCTTGAGCTTTGGTCTATGTTGGTAATGTTGAACAGCTGAACCATTTGCTTGCCAGTCATATTTTACATTCAGTGTTTATAACATACACTGATGATGCCTGTTTATACTTAGGAGTAAAACATTACTGAATAATCCTTGATTACTTCATTATGATGATATCAGATGCACACTCTTGCATGCATAGAATGGTGCTAGGGTTAAAGTTGTAGATAATACTGCTGAGAAAAAACAATCTTCATCTGCAAGTATTACTGTTAGATTGCACTGCTTGAAACAATTGTTCTCATTTACAAAAGCTGCAGTTCACACAGCCAAGAGCATAAATCTTTTACTTCACAAAATCACAAGCCAGCACCGGAGACTTCTTGCTTTGAGAGCCTGGTGATGAATTTCACTGATCAAAAACCCTGGGCCCTTACTAATTCAGTTGCTGCTTTGCCTCATGTAACTGGCAAAAGCTCATCTTTATTAACCTGTTCTTTGATTCCTTCTCTCTTGGGTTTTAAGTGGGGAGGTAAGTGCTATGGTGTGGTCCCTTCAACTTTCTCAATGGTCTTTTAGGCAAAGCCAATGAAGTGGATATGAAAAATGAGATTTTGGAGGATGTGGGGAAAAGAGAAATCTTGCAGAATACTGAGCATGAGGAACACAGAGAGGAATCTGAGGAGCAGGAAGTACAATCATTGCATGCTGATGAAAATGCAAAGGCAGAAAAGCTGGTTGAAGAACATGATGCCCTATCAACAGTGATTTTACCAGATAGTAGGTTTAAAGAACATTTCCAAAGCCTTAAAGAAGATGTATCAGGGAGTGCTTCTTCAAATGATGATAGTGACACAGAACATTTAAGAAAGGAGAACACATCCACAGGTACAGCAGTCCAGCAGCCTGTCGGTGTGGAGGCTGAAAACCAGAATGTAAATCCAAAGACAAATCAGAACTCGGAGATGGGCTCTCTGCAGGGTGATCAGAGTTTTGAGACTGGTGTCTTAGATACAAAGCATGAACTGGAAAAAGCTGCACCCAAACAGGAAGAACAAGAGGATCTTAAAACTAGCCAAGTCCTGAGTGATAATGAAATGGGTCAGGAAGGCAATGTGACAAGTGGGAGCTTTAAGTCAGTTTCTCACCAGGCAGGGCTACTGGAAGATAGAGTAGCAGGGTTGCTTAGTGAAGAGGTAAATGTGGAGAGCCAGGCTGAGGCACTGCAGCACTCAGAAGCAAGTGCTGGAAACAAGGAGCCAAATGGCTTGGATGAAAAGCTTGCTGTAAGCAAAGACTGCACTGATGGGAGAACTGATAAAGCAGGAGGTGAAGGAGCTGAAATAGAAAATGAGGCTGGGAACATAGTTCAGAGTGAGAAGAGGGCAGTGGAGTCTGTGGGCTTGGAGGGGGTGGAGTTGTGTGGAAGTGGTGTCCCAGCAGGTGCAAGTGAAAAGGAAGATGAAGATCAGGCAGGCATCCAACCAGTTTCTTCAGAGGACAGTCCTTCAGCATCATCAGAGGAGCAAAATAACCAAGTTAAAACTGAACTTGAAAATGCTTCAGCTGAGAAGGACAGACAGAAGGAAACAGCAGTAGGAGAGTTGGAAATGGGTTCAGATTCTGCAGGCACAGAGGAGCAGGATGAGGTGCCTGTGGGGGCTGGAGGCTGTATTATTGACATAAAAGGAATTGTGCTGCATCAGGCAGAGCCAGACACAGACACTGTGAAACAGGTGACAACTCAGGAAACCAGATCAGACCCAAGTCTTTTAGACAACAAAATCCGGGAGTCAGAATTGGGCATGGGGGATGAGTCTGGGGAACAAAAGGAAAAGACAGAATGGGTGGAAGATTTGAAGTCAAAGGTTGAAGTTCAGACAGTTCAGTGTAGTGAAGAAATGACAGGAGATATAGTGGGAGAGAAAAATATTCCTTTAGAGGGTGAAGTGGAGAATGTAGTTAAGCAAGAGGAAGGTGAATCTAAAGAGGAGTCAACCGTAGAGGTTACTGTAACTACTGAAAACAAAGTTGATAAAGAAACAGTGAAAGAAAATGAGCAAAAGTTAGAACGTGCAGCCCACCACTGTGGTGGATTTGCTTCTCAGGAAGGTACAAACAGTTCCCTGGTACAGAAAGCTGAGCAGGAGGAAGGTACCAGTGAACAAGTTAAATTGGAGAGTCAGGCAGAGGAAAGACTGGAAGATGCTGGTGATGCCTTTGATTTTGATGAAGAGTCAAAACAGATACTAGAAACTGATGAAAAATGTGATGGACAGAAAGCTGGTACAGAGAAAGAGGAGGGTGATGGAGCAAACGGTGCTGTCAGAAAAACTGCCCAAACAGATAAAGCTTTAGAAAGAACAGACAAAACAGAAATCAAAGATGTCTTTACTGAAGAAAACAGCTTGCAGCATGAAAAAGGAGATAAACCTGAAGAAACACAGTGCTTGCAAGGGGAAGTGTCATGGAAGACTGATGAGAATAATATGATGGAAGATGAAATCAAAGCATCAGATTCTAATGAAGTACACAAAATGCCAGATGAGTATGTTTTGAAACAGGATTTGGAAAGTGCTGGCAATAGCAGGGATGAAACCCAGGAAGACTGGCAGGGTGGCAGGAGAGGAAAAGGTAAATCCAGAGATGACTGCACAATATCTTAAGCTCAGAGTCTTGAGGCTGCAGGAGTTACGTGCCATTTGATCAGTCCCAGTACAGAAGCATGCACTTTGCACAATACAGCAGACCTTAGGAATAGGCTTAAATTTTTTTTCTTTGTAGGTAACTCTCATGATAATATAAAGTTATGCAAGTATTAAGTATTCTCTGACACACCTAGCCAGAAGAAGGTGTGTGTGGGTATGGTTTTGATGTGTCTCAGGTATAAAGTTTATTACCAAAAGAGCAAGCTTCACCAATCAGCAGTTCATACTATCTTGCAAGTACTTTCAGTGTGGGTGACTGGTACTGAGGAATTTCTGTATGATTTTTTTTAATAGCCAAGATGATCGATATCTTGAATATACTTATGTGGATTGGATCTGTGTGAATTTATGCACATACTTGTGTGTACTTATTCGTATTAGATCTACAGTTAATGTTATGGCATGAAGGAACTCAGTAGATCAGCAACACTGATCTGATGGTGAAACTTCTTTCTGAATGATTAAGGCCTAGGAACCAATTTTTTTTTTTTTTTTAAATACTATGGAAGAAATAAAATACTCATTCCACTTTGTGTATTTCTAATAAGGTTATACACCAAAATATAGTTAGATCACTGTGCATCTGTTAGTCTAAACACTTTGAAAGAACAGTATATGAACAGTATACAACTTGAAAAAAGTGCAAATACAGGAATTATTTTTTAAGGAAGGACTACATTTTTTAAGGAAGAAGGACTAAATGTATACATGTTTATTTCATCTAGGCACTTTATATCACAATAGGCCTTTTATACCATGTCTCTGGGCTTTTTTTTTTTTTTGTCCCAGAGAAGGAGTCAATACACACTGTAATGTGTGTGCTTAGGTTTGTTGTCAAGTACTGTCTAGCTATGAATATATAGAATATCTATTTTCCCAGCAGTTGGTTATTTTTTCTTTTAATTATGTTTCCTGACTGCACTATTTTTTGCAACCGATGATTGTGAAGTAATGTTTTTATCTCTCAAAAATTCTTACGTCTTCCTTTCTGGAAAGAAGATATCTTCATATGTCTTAATTCTTTTTGGATATCAGATCAAAGATGATTGTTCTGTATGTTGGCCCCTGTGCCTTTCAGAAAAGCTGGATTGCTTTGAACTGCTGCCATAAACTAGACACTTTGACTCCATCAGTGTATTACTTCTTGCATCTTTCTTGTGCTTGGGAGAAAGATCTTGTTTTTGCATACATAAAAGTTATATAATTTGAAGTTAATTTAAGCAATGAACATCCTGGAGGAATGCAAGTTGGAGGAGTTGGGGGGGTGGGGCTATGGAAGGCTGTATTTCTGTGGATATCACAAAGTTAATGGAGTACAAACTGAGAAATTCTAAAATGTATATCAAAATGTATTGTATATAATTGAAATAAACATATTTTATACTTTAAATTGCCTGTCTAGAGCACTGTTTATAAACCTGCGTAAATATTTATGTAATTTAAAACAACATTTTTCTGCAGCTTTCACTGTTAAGTGTATTGTGTTGCACTACATAGCTAGAAGAGTTTTCTCACTAGGAATGGGAAATCTTGGTGTCTGAGGACCTTTGTGATATGATGGCACCTTAGCTGTAAACCTGTAACAGGACTAGAACCCTGTGACTCTTTTCATATGGCTTCTCTCCCAACACACAACAGTTCCTGTATGGTTTCTGTAAGTACTAGCAGTTGTTCTTAATAAGGGTTTACATTAAAGGCTAATTTAAAAAGTCATAGATGTTAAAAGCATCTCTTCTTCCTGTGTACTGTTTATTTCAAGCATTGTTTCTGCCATACTCACAACTGTAATATATGATTTAATGCTGAAAGTATTTTAAATGTGTTTATATTTAAATGTTTAATATACTTTAAAATATTACTAAATGTGCTTGCCAGGCTTCACCTATACTTGAGGATGGGTCTGTAAGTAACTCGATTGAAATTAGGCACATGCCAGTTTTTGTGTAAGCTTGCTTCTAATAGAAATACTTCTGAATGGTTGAGGGAATAAATGGTGAGCTGATTTTAATCAACTTTTCCACTTCGGCAAAAAAAATACCTGTGAGAGAAGTCCCTTTTAAAGTCAAGTTACAGAAGGAGAAATAATGGCAGCTCTAGTTTTAACTTTTAACAGTCCATTTGGAGGCTTTTATCCCACAGTAACTGGCCAGCTCTCACTGAAACAAGGGTAGGAGCAGGAACATGGACATGCAGAGTGGCTGATGGACTGGAAATCCATTGCTGAACATCAGCTATTTGGTGTCTTGGTTGGCAGCAGGTCCCTGACTTGTGGAGCTGGGCAAGTACTGTGGAGGAGAAGGTGTCATAGTTTTTGTTACCTCTTTGGTTTTTACTAGAGTATGTGCACATTGAGAAGATAAAATGAACTTCATATCATGAAGATAAAATGAACTGCTAGATATTACAGTCCAAATTTAATGTAAATATTCCATGCAAGCTAGCATTTGAGCATGTGTGCCACGAGAGAGAGAGAAGGGGACAGTGTTTCAGGAGGAATTAACAATAAAATGCATCTTTTGTGAAGTTACTCAATTGAAAATTATTTTTAGCGTTTCCCCTGGATTATCTAGCAGATACAAGCAAGTATCAAACTTGTCTCTTTGCTTTGACTTTCAAAGACAGCAGAACATCAAAATCGGTTTTTTCATGAAGTCTAACATGAAACCAAGGAATTACAAGATGAATTAAAATAAAGAATATTATCTGTTGGTTTTATATTATCCATTTTGTTTAGAGCAGGGCCAGTCTGCTGATGAGTGCTTCAGTCAGCATCACACATGGGACTTCAGTGTCTCACAGTAGCTCCATAGCTCCCAATGCTCACTGGGTTTTCTGTCCCAATACCTAGTGGCATGTGTAGCCCAGGTTTGTGGATCACTATTAATTCAGAGCAAGCCAGAAATTCTTCCAAAGGAGTAGCTGAATAAATCTTTTATTTTTCTTAGTCATCAAGTAATTGTGAAAGGCTTTGGTCAATATTTGGTAACAGACCTCCTGTCCCCTTCAAAATCAACATTGCAAGCTGGTGTCTCCTAAATCCCATGCTTACTGACTGTCCCCACAGCCTGTCCCCAGCAGTATCCCTCTTCCACGAACAAGAGGAAGGCATTCCTCAATATTTTTTTGGTTTTGTTGTTGTCTTTTTTCATGACCCAAAATAAACTGTGAGATCTGGAGAAGGAGTATTAACCAACCTGCTATTGATCTGACAGTTGGGTTCTTGCAAACAGGTCTGAGTAGCAGCTTGGAGCTGCGGGTGTGATTTCATGGGATGCCTTCCCACCCTCCAACTACAGTTTATATCTCTAATTTGCATCAATTTTCATTACTTTCTAGACCATACAAATCATTCAAGTCAAAAACAACTGCTTCCCACCTCACGCTCTCTTCCAAGTAGGAGGAGACATCAAGGATCTGTGGCTGATAAGGGGATATTAGGGCAAGTGTGCCCCTGAGGCAGCACCCTAGTTAGCAGTGCCTTGATTCAACTGTATGACCAGGGTTATGAGAATCATCATTTGACTGATCAACAGGCCTGTACAGCAGCAGGAGACACTGCCAACCACCACAACCCCTGTCCTCCTCTCTCCCAGCTCCTCACATCAGCCCTCTTAAACCTCTTTGCAATGAAAGCCATGAATTGGTGAATAGCCTGGGAATCAAGTTGCCAAAATTAAATAAAGAGGTATTAATGTCACCCTAATGATTCATTGGATCTTCATGTGTGAAATAAGGACAATGACTATTGCAGATGAGAACTGGAAGTGGCTGCTTCATGTTTTACATCAGTTGTAGATTTTTTTTCTCCTCACGTGTTCTCAGGGTCCACAGATCCTCGATTTGTTGGAGAAATGTCTCATGAAATGCAAAATAAGGTGTCTGTACCTGTTCAATATGAGTGTGGGGTTTTAAGATTTATAAAACATGAGACCTTCATCTATACATGCAGAAAACTCTACATAAATGGCAGGTTTAGCACACTTTTTTTTCTGTGCTCTAATAAATCCTGCTGCCAGCAAATCGTCCATCCCAGTGGGATCCGTGGGTGTCCATGATGAGGGAAGAGAGAACTGATGGTGAGATCAGATTTGAAGGCTCATTCCAAAATATTGGCATCCATTTTGCAGGGAAAGGGGATTGGAGGAAACACTGGAAGCTGGAGATTATCTTCTCTTCAGGCAGGCATGTTTCATGCCACAGCAGTGGTTTGTGTTAATAATTAGTTGTGTGCATGACTACATTATTTCCAGGATCAATGTGGATCGTTTGGCCCTGTTTAGGCTAATTTTGTAGTGGCCTGGCAATTTTCTTATGCATCAGTTCTTACTCTTTCCAGTCCTTGATAACTTCATTTCTTTATCTTTTCTGACCTATGACTCCTTTCTTTTATTATCTTCTTTCTTCATTGGCCTTCATTTTTCTTCCCTATCTTTCACCTTTTACAGGATTACTGTCTTTAGCTTCCCTTTTCTGCCACACAGATATGTGAAACTGATTTGGAAGAGGTTTATACATGTACATTTTTGTTACTTGTGATAGCTTACACAAAGTTTGTCTGTTGTTTTGGGGTATTTTGTTGTTTTGTTTTTCCTTGTCAATGCTCAGGTGTAACAATGTTGGGTTTGTTCAAGTGGCTAAAATAAAAGCATAGGACTTGAGAAGCAAAAAACGAATGCATAGAACTGCTGAGTGAGGATGTCACTTTAACATCTGTATTTGGGTATGGCATCAGAAGCCAAGGTAAAGTGACTGCTGGTTGTTTACCCAGGATGGGAATTCCTTTATTCCTAGCTAATGGACTGTATAGAGGGACTTTCATTTGAAAAATTCAGTTTTCTCCATTATTTGGTACAGAGTCTTTATTCCCTTACTGCATATTTTAACAAGAACAAAGGGGGAGCCACAAGGCTTTGGCCTGTTCAAAATTTAACTATTCATGGGGACTACAGTTTTGTATTTTTTAAAGCTTTTTGAAAATACTGCAGTCTATCAACAGACTTGTCTGGTGGAAGCCCACAAGCCTTTTTTTCTGCAATTTGTCAATTGATTTCTTTAAGTTGACAGAAAGAAAGACCTTTTTCTTGAGTGACCTTTGGATTTTAACCATTTAATTAACAGGCCAGACCTTAGATGAAGTTGCACTCTGAACATCCAATGACTTGGTTCTGCACAGGTGACTGCTTGTGGGCAAGGGAGGCAAGCTAAAAAGAACTGCAATAAACATACGCATAAGACTTGTGGAGTAAGACCTGCCTAAGGTCAATATATCCTCTTCTAATAAGTATATCTGAATGCTCTGTTCCAGTGTACTTCTGTTGAGGTGTACCTGAACAAACTAAGGTTGTTAATTAACGAGGTAAAGTAATTTTAGTGATAAGAAAAATTATAAGCTAAGATTTGTTGCGTATGGTACCTGCTAAAATGCTTTCACATTTTGCACCCCTTAATAGGGAAGAAAAAAAATAAGTGATTTGGTTACTTATTTCTAGTTCTTTTTTCCAGTTGTCTCATTCACTTTATTAATGAATGCCACGTGTATCCAAGTGCTGATCTGCAGTACTTCCAAGTTCAAGTGTAGCACATTTGGTCCAGATTGCTGCTCGCCTGCAAGATGTTTGACCAGAAGAATTGACTTAAGGATTAAAGAGAAAATAATGTTTTACCAGTCTGCTGCTGTTGAAGCAAAAGTAGTTTAATGGGCAAATGTGTTTCCAGTCGTAACGCTGGAGATAACAAAAAATGCCATTGCTGTATCGTTTAGGAAAATAAATTAAGGTTTAAAGTGCTGAGAATGTGCCTAGCTATGACTATAGGTTTTGCCAATATTTTCATTGAACTGTAAAGATTTGTGAGATCTTGTGTTGCAGTTGTGTTTGACCCTAGAGTTCTTGCATGCTAACCTAATGTAGAAGATTAGCCTCTTTGCATGCAGCTGCATGCTGCTACTGCCGCGACAAGCATGTTCTGTGAGAATGACATAACCTCCCCTGGCTGCAGCCCCTTCCCAGCCCTGTCTGTGGCATCATTTCCTGTGGTAGGTGCATAACTACCTTCATTGTTACTTTCACTAACCTTAAGAGTTCAGTCTTAAATCAGATGCACTCTGAAATGTGTGGCTTGGTCAAATCAGCGTTAAACTTTGAGTTTTCTCTTTCAGACAGGCTGAAGAAACTCATTGATGAACGAGAATCTTTACTAGACCAGGTAATCACAGGAAAGCTGAAATCTCTGTGTTCATTAAATAGCCCTGACATAAGGTATAGAATAGCAGTGCTGCTGCCCACATGTGCTGGGTTGCTCTTGCTGAGGATCTGGTGTTGCTTGTCACCATCATCTTCCTCTGAAACATTTTTCCTGCAAGTTAACTGAGGATACAAGGGGAGAATCACCCATTGTGACTGTTCCTTGTTGTTAGCCTGTCACAGTGTCCTCGGTCACCTAAACTCCTCCATGACTGCTTCTGAAAAAATAAAATAGTTCAAATTCACCAAGCCGAAGGGAAAATCAAATATGATCCAGAAATTGGAGAAACACATTTTATCTCCCAAGAGTAAGCCTTCCTTATCCTGAGTCTGTGGGCAATGGGCCATTTGGAACAAAGTGCTGGAGAAGATGAGCAAACAGCAATTAAAGTAATTATTGCTGGTACCATGATATTCCATAGCAAATGCAGAGCAAAAAACTTGAAGCTCATCTGTTTCTCTGCAGGATGGTCTGTGCTTTCATTTATGGACGGTATCTTTGGCCTTGAAATTTCACACGAAGTGAAAAACAATTTTCAGTTTTTAAGAATGATTCCATGTATGTTCCTACAGAGCATTTATTGCTCTTAAAATAAACAGTCCTCTTCCACTGTTTGGTCTTAAACTTATGCATAAGCAGTGATACTTAAAATATGATCAGTTATTTGTCAAAAGAATTTCCAAGGAATTATTTTGTAATTTTAAAAAAAGTTTGTTTTGTAATACTTGAATGTATGTAAGTATTGAGCCACAATTTTCCATTATTCTAACATCTAACTATTTTGTGTCATTCAGATTAAAAAATTAAAGGGACAACTGGAAGAAAAACAAAAGAACGGAAAGATGGAAAATATGCAATCAGAATATGAAGTTCTAGAAAATGGGACAGATATGCACATGATTGACCTCCAAAGTGAGCTACATTCTGATTTTAAGATAACTTTTGTGTCCTGCATGTAAGGGAGAAAATGTATCTGTACAATAACCACATGGCTCTAAGTAAAAAAGAAGCCTCCATTTCTAAGGGAGCTTCACCTGAGAGCCAGCCATGCACTTCTACCAGAGGTGAGGAACAATTACCCTTTGAGCAATATTGCAATTGGAAATCCCTGAGAGAGCTGGGCTTAAGTTCCTGGTTAATTCTGCTTTCAAGTGGTCAGAAGGGAATCAGACAAGACTGGGAATAGCTCTTACCTGTTGGCACCTTTTTGGCAGAGAGCATTTCTTACCCTACTGCTGTCACAAGCAGATTCCTGTAGCATAGAAATTTTATTACAAACTTGTTAGAAGACACTGTTGACATGTGTTCTGACATCTCTGATTAATCTGCAATTCTTTTAGGAGATGCCAACAGACAGATCAGTGATCTCAAATTTAAACTAGCAAAGTCTGAGCAAGAGATAACAGCACTGGAGCAGAATGTAAGTTTTTGGGTTGTTCTGTTTGTCTAGGCATGGTGAGAATGCAAAGAGGAAGTGTATGTTATTATATGAAATCATGCTTGCTGTGATTTTCCCTTAAAATAAGATGCAGGAGTGTTGGCCCATCAGGGCCACTTCACTAAAATCATAAAGACTGAAATGTATGGGAAAAAATTAATGTCTTATTCACCTTTATCAAAAGAAAAACACTCAAAACCAAAGATATATTGAGAGCATTTAGTGAACTCTTCAGAATGCTTTGTTATTCCTAACTATTGACAGAGTTTAAATGGCTCATGCTATGTAGTATATATAAATTTTATACAAGATTACTCAATTTTGACTGTTTGCTCTTGTCCAGAGTATGGTAGTGATACTCTTGGTAAGATTAACTTAGTGTATTTTTTGTTGCTGTAAGCTCATTAAACATGGATATGGATGAAACATCTGGAGTAAGTTACTGTGGCCTGGCTTCCGTGGTACATTTTTTTCCCCCCCTCAAAATATAAATTTTTTAATTAAAGAACAGTGAGCATCTGTCTTGATTACTGCATAACTACTAGTGGAAGAACCAAGCTTCAGAGTAACTTCTTGGTAAAAAAAGAAATTTTTCTCAGAAAAATTGCCTTCATCTTAGGTAATACGATTGGAAGGTCAGGTAGCCCGATACAAAACTGCTGCTGAAAATGCTGAAAAAGTAGAAGATGAACTGAAAGCAGAGAAACGCAAACTACAGAGAGAGGTAAGGCTAAGCACAAACTGCTGTGGGCTAGCAGTTAGCCTGCACTGAATTATTCTGTCATGGTTTAGGAGTTTGGGAGGACAGAATTGCTATTACCACTGGCCCCCCTCCCCAATGAAGACAGAAGGGGAATAAGGATGAGAGACTTCAAGCTGGAAATTGAGACTGAAACAGATTTTACTAGAACATGAGGAAGGCAGCAACACATGGGATAAGGAACAAATATAGAACATTATATATATAACCCGATCTCGATGGCGGCAGGGAGAGGTGCCTGAGGGTCCCTTGGGGCAGGGCCCCCTCAGGAGGGGGCTCCACGGCTCTTCCCAGCACCCGATGGATGCGGATTCTGGAGAGCAGGTGGGGAGCTGGGGGTAAAGGAGAGGAGGGGCTGGGGTCTGCAGGAGCTTTAGAGAGGATGGGCAGGGAGTGGGAGGGAATAGGTCTGTCTGGTGCGTTTTAGACGAGACACCACCCTTCTTGGCAGAACAAAAAATAAATGTCTTGGTTTAGTTGTTAATTATAAATGTCTAACCACACTTCCAGTACTCATACTGGAGTAACAGTCACAACTGTGAACACCCACTGCCATTTACAAGCTTGCAATGCCTTGATTTGTACCAGAGATGGTTTTCTGGAGCAAACTCAAGTTCTTATTGTGCAGCTTGAATCCAAAAGCACCTTCAGATACTCAGGTCTGCATGCTGCTTTGCAGCCATGACTTGACCTGGCTTGACATTCATCAATATGAATTCCTATTTCTGCTTTGCTGTCCTTATCCTCTGTTGTACTTGAAGGCTCATTACTTTGCATATTGCAAAGTCTGTGTCTAAAAATACAAATCACTGATCTTTCTAGAACCTGTGATTAAGAAAACACAGCAGTGGAAATCCTGCTATAAGATTAATCCGGGTGCTTTATTAATATTTATTTATTCCTTATTAGGAATGACAATCTAAACTTTCAAGCTTACAGGTCTGAAATGAGTGCTAAATGGGTGCAAATTATTCTTACTGTGCCTGGTTTTCTTGTTCTGTTGGTCTGTTCATGCAGAAGTTGCCTTAGTGTGCCCATTCACAGACTGTCCATGTTTCTCTCTCTTTAAACTCTATTTTAGAGCTGTCTGTAATTTTGACTTTGTCTTACCAAACTTCATGTTCTCTCCAAGCAGCTGCTCCAAACAGCTTCAGATTGCTTGCCAGCTTCATTCCTGTCCACCTCCTGAGTTTTTGTTCAGCATGGCTCTTTGCTTTATTTAAATACTCCTTCTGTTCTGCTGCCTATAAATGTTGCTCTGTGCAGTCCACCTCTCCCTACCCTGCCCCAAGACTCCAAACTCACAGCTGTGGCTGGAGCTCCTGGAACCAGAAACAAAAGTCAGGCAGCAAGACATACATGTGTCAGCCAGCAGGTATCTCTGAGCATCCATGCCTCGGACATTCAAGCCAATTCTGCTTAGAAAATCTGTGTGTGTGGCCTTCAAAGCACTTACACAACATTTACTTTTAACTGTGCTACTGGGAATTTTGAACTGCTTTATCCAGTTCCCAGTTCCATCAGTTTGGCCAGTTAGTGTTGTTAATTACAAAAACTTGCTTTATTTTTGGGAAGGGAATACACTGCAAAACTTACAGGTTGTTTTTTTTCTGCTTCCTTCATTCAGCTTCGTTCAGCATTGGATAAAACTGAAGAGCTTGAGGTCAGCAATGGTCACCTAATAAAACGGTTGGAGAAGATGAAAGCCAACAGGAGTGCTTTACTGTCCCAGCAGTAACCACCTCTTTTTGACAGAGGCTGCTACTGCTTGACAACATCAGAACAACCTTGCAGATGCCTCTGTCTCTTGCTGTCCAGGATCTAATGCCTTCAGAGAACAGACAACACCAACATTTGCTACATGCCACTCAGCTGTGGTTCTCCCAAAACCTCTACTGCACTATATACACAGGAGTAGCTGATCCAAATGGCTGTGCCTCTGGAGGCCCTTCTGCACCATTCTTGGGGTACATTTTCAAGTACAATAGCTGCCTACCATGTAAAAAGCACATCGGGCATCAGATGAAGTTCTCATCCAGAAGGCACAGCAGCCATTTATTGCCATTTAATATGGCATTCAAAGAAAACACTTGAACTGGACTGGAATTTTGTCTTGCTGAAAATTAAAAAAAACAACAACAAACCACTGTAAGTTTTGGACTTTGTCATGATGGTATCTGCAATATAGTGACTATGGTAGAGTTATTCATAGTAGGTTTTTCATTTACAAATCACTGTGGAACCACAAGCCATTACGAAGCAAAACTCCTTCAGCAAAAACCATGAAAGAAGATGGTCTTGGAAGCAAAAGTGACCTTAAATGACTTTGCCAGTAAAACAAAGCTGTTTGGAGGGATTTTTGCATCAGTTGAATCATAAGACTGTTTTATTTCAGGGTAAATAGGCAATAGCTTCATTGAATTTTCAACTTTTATTTGTATTATTTAATCTCTAGTCTTGAAGTAAACTACTTTTAAAGGATGTAAAGTTGCATTAATAAACCAGCAGAAGGCTGTGTTTTTAGAAGTGGTGGGTTTTGCACTTAGATCACTCACTTCAGTGCATTTGTCGAAGCAAGTGTCATTCACTTAAGGTATATAATGGATTTTTTGCATCAGAAACTTATCTACTGGTCCATGAACTACTAGGGAAGTATGCCGCTACAAAATACTAGTCTAATTTAAAAAAAAAAATAACTGGTAAGTAAAGCACTTTAGAAAATATTTCTGCCTACATTTTTTCTACAAGTATACAAGTAGCGAATTATTTCCTTTTAAAGGTCATTGTAAAGGTTTTCCACTTTTCATGAAAAGTAACAAAACCAATAAAAATGTTTCAGGTAGTTTATTACAGACAACTAGCACTGCATCTCTGGTTTATTGGAAACTATTCTGAATGTACTACACAGAAGAGAACAGCAGTTACCTGAAGAATAAAGCTGTCCTTCCTCCTTCAGCCCTCAGAAAAGCTGGTGAGTAAGGCAGGTGACCAGTCCCTTGGGAACCTGCTCAAGCTATGAAGCAGCATCTCCTGTTTGACAGGCATAGCCTTCTCTCAATATTGCCTTTATAGATAGGGTTCTGTCAAGCCAAATCTAGACACAGGAGACTGTTATCTTAACTAGGTGTCCAGACTCTCCAGTCCAGATGTTTCCCCAGCCTCTTCCTCACAGACTGAAGAAAAAGAGTGTAAACCTTTACTATTTTAAACATAAGGGGATCGCTGGTATCTTCTTAGAGCACCTTCATAAATTAAATAAACCAAAAGCAGTGTTTGAATGTGTTTCTCTGATTTGCCACTTTTAATCTGAGTGCACCTGGAAATTCAAGAATGAAGTATGGAAATTAATATTTTAGAAAAAGGATGAAGAAGAAGGGCCTTGTTGAGGGTTGGTGTTTTTTTGTTTTTTGGTGTTTTTGTTGTTGGTTGGGGTTTTTGTTTTCCAGAGGAACATTCAGGTACAGAGCCAGGTTTCTCGTGGAATGTGGAATACCTCAAAATCGCTGTGGACACTTATTTACAATTTTCTGTGGTTGACTTGTGTAATTTCTGGTGTACAAAACCTCTGAGGCCTAAAAAATGAAGTAAAGGTCTTTCAGAATGCAACAACATCTTACTAACTGATGATAAAGTGTGTGATTGCCACCAGTCATCTTTTTGTCTTGTGGAAGCAGTGAAAACTCTCTTCTGGCAAGGTCCAGGAGAAACAAGCTAGCAACTACATGTTGTTCCAAAAGGCTAAAAGTACTATTTGCTCAACAAGAAATGATGTGTTTATTATTTTGAAATTAGATTGCATCTCACACCCCATAAGCATTAACCTCATGACAGAAATCAGATGTCTTTTTTAACCTGGATATGCTCTTAGTAGAAATCTTCGTGTGCGATGAAGTAGCTGAATGTTGAAGACATTTTTCCCCCCCTAACTTTAAGGAGGACTTAGCTGTAGAATAAAGGGAGAAAAAATACTGCTTGGTTTACTACAAACTATTTTATGTTTTCTTCTATAGAATGTACAAGTACCAGGGCTTCAAATAGTAATAACAGCATATGCCCCAGTCCTTTTAATGATTTCCAAATGGGTGATCTTCAGTACCCAGCCTGTTGGCTCAGAGCAGAGCTGAGGTGGTGGCAGCATGGCAAAAAACAGCTCCTAGGGGAACCAGGACAGGTTTTCCTAGAGTTAGTATTTAAAATTGCTATCCCTTGGTTTATTTTTAAATGTTAAGTAATTTTCTTGTTTGCAAAGGGAACGTTACCCAAAATGTTCTGGTTTTTTTCTAGTCCAAATCTATTAGGAGATACAGATGTGGAAAAGGAAATTCATAAGCATAACTTGACAATAAAAATGTCATTTGTTTAGTTACTTTTTATGGAGTGGTCTGTCATGATGATGTTACTGGTGAAAGTTATCTTGGAAAATACAGACTTTTTGGATTATACTGGTGTAATGGGCTCATTTTCCTTTTTAACATACTTTCTTTTTTAACAGATACACAAACGTGATCAACTGCTTGTAAAAAAAATACAAAGTTGGGGGCCTGTGTGATTAAGGGCACCAGCGTGAGGCATACCCTCAAACATTATAAATATTACTGGCAAATGCACTTGGGGAGGGGGGGAAGAGAGGGCACAGGGACACTGCTCCAGGAAGAGAGATCTGAACGGTATTGCTGATGAGATTAATGCTCCATTTATATGGTGACCACATGCTCAACCACGCTGTGACTTTCCTTGGAAGAATCTTCCACAACAGGGAAAGATCTTCCACAACTGGAGACAACTTGATCGATCAAAATTGAGTCAGTTTTATAATTAAATTTCACCTGGCACTTCTCATGAACGCTGCTGTTGAGATCATGTGCGTGAAATACACCGAGAAGGAGGTCAGAACTTGTGTCTGCTTCCAAGTACTCCGAACAATTGGTTTAATGGGCTTGGGGGTTAGTGTGTCATAAGCAGTATACTTGCTAAAAATTCTACATGTATCTGTTTGAAGGAAGGAGCAAGGGGCAGAAACAACCGTATAACTACAACACATAGGTCTAAAAAAGGTAACCTGCGTAGCAGATGTCTACCAAGCGATGTTCCCCGCTTCACCGCGTTCATCCTGACTGCAGTCCGCTCTTCCAGACGGAAAGCCTTCGAGCTGCCCCTAGGTTTTAATGCCCATTGTTATATACACGACTCTTAACAGAGTTTGTTTCTCAATATTTATTAAGGTATATAAGTAAGACAGAGCACTGGGCAACCGGGGAGTCTCCTGCTCCACCAACGGACCGCCCCGAACTACAGCAAAGCAGGGGTTTTATACACGTTCAGTTCCGGGTTCTTGCAATTTTGCTTAACCTACAAAATACATAACAGGTATTTTTTTTAGGAATAAAATGTGCAGAGCAAGACATTCTGATCCTTATCAGTTCAGAGCAACACATTCCAGTCCTTATCAGCTTTCCATGATGTGGTGGTTCAGGATGTATGGTCCAGGATGTGTGGTTATTGATTATTCCTTTCCGATCAATAACACAATAATGTGAAAGATGCCAGTCTGTTTATTACACCCATGGAATAAGAGGAGGCGGCGGTGTCCCGGGCAGGCTGTACCGAGGGCTCCTCGGGAGCGCCCGGCGAGTCCGTGAGGAGAGATCGGAGCCCCCGCCCGAGGGGCCGGGAGCGGGCAGCAGGCGGGGGGCGCATGCGCGGGGTGGGCCCCTCCGAGGGAAGGGGCGGTTGGTGGTTGGGCGGCGGTTGGGCGGGAAGAGGTTTGTCTCCCGGCTGGCGCTGAGGTGGGGGAGGAACGCTGCGGGCACGGCGCTGGTACCGGGGCTTTTGGGCATGTGGATGGCGGCGACTTAGCTTGGGCAGCAGGAAGGCTGCTCAGCCTCCCCCCCGGCCGCCGGGGTGAGCGCTGTGAGCTGTCGTTCCCTGTTTGGGAGTTCCCCTTGGGCCAACAGGGGCACCGGCGTATTGTGAGGGGCACCCGTCTCCCCCGGTGCACGGCGGTGTGGGGCCTGTCCTTTTAAAACCAACGTTTTCCAACTAATCTGGCTGCTCTTGAGCATCTGGCTGCATCACTAGCAGTAAAAGCAAGGTTATTGTTATTTGTTCAGGGCATCCCTGGAGCTGTTGTGGTTCTTGTTTTTAAGGGAAAAAGTGGGAGGGGAAGGTCGTCTTTTGTGTGTGTATGCTTTGACAATGTTACAGCAAAGTTTTTAATTTCAGTTGTTGCTCAAAACTTTTAGGAAGTGAATAGGTAGAGTTAACATGGTAAGAGTGCTAGAATTTGTGAAACAAAAGTAACTGGAAGGGTATAATGGAATCAAGGTGAGGTTCCTCTTGTAGAGTGACTAATGATGATTTCTGTTAAATTATTTAGACAATTAAGTGACTTCAAAGTGTGGCATTTTAATGGTGATCCTTAGTAGAGGAGAATCAGTGGATGCACATGTGAGAGGTGAGCTTTTTTTTTTTTTTCTTTCCTGTAGGAACGAGCTATAGTGAAATTGCTTCCTAGGGTTCATTCTGCAAACACTCCTGTGCATATATATGATACCTGAGTTGCATGATTTATATTTGGAGTTGACAGAGCTTGTGTGTTAATCACAGAGCAGCAGCCAGGGAGCAGGCATGTGTTTCCAGTCCCCCTCATGCTTCACCAGCAGCCTGTTTCTCACTTCAGCACTCCATTCCTTATGGACTGGGTTTCACCACGCTGCAGAAACCGTCTGGAGCATGAACCAGGACTTGTATCTTCTGAAGCATGAGACTCAGCTTATGGGCCTGAGGGTCTGCATACCCTCACAGGTGGAAGAGTTACAGATAGGACTGTGCTTTGCTGTGCTAAAAGATTGCAGTGTGGTTAGAGATCTGTGACTACAATGTAAGAGTTATGTTTCATGTCACTAACCTAGAAAGCATACCTGATTCAGAAGTGTCTACTGTTTACCTGTATCCCTGTCTTCAGCTTTGGGGGAAGACAGAATTGACAACCATTTATAAGAAAAAAGCTTCACAAAGAGCATCTTTATTCCTATGTGCTTTTTCCCTGCTCATTTTTCATGTTTGCTGTAACAGTAGGTTTGTTGCGTGCCCAGAGGAAAAAGTTTTGGTGTTTACTCCAACTTGTGTCTTTTGCTAAAAGAAGAGCTCTGATCCAGGAAACTGTCTTCCTGTTTCCCCTTATGTCTTAACCCTTGGTTGTAAAGATTCCCAGGCTTTCATAAAGTCAGTGCTCTTTTTTTCCCCAGAATTGGAAAAATATGCTGCTCTTTCCCTCTTTCCCAACACCTGAAGATTTTTTACTTCTTGGGAGTCACTGAGCTCAAAATTCACGTCTTTACTCATTGAAGTAGTTTTTAAAATTTTTATAGCTCTTAGACTGTTCCCTCGAGTAGATCCACTGGTCATGGATCAAGAAGCTGTAAACTTTCTGTGGCAAGGAGTGCTTACAGGCCAATACACAATGGAAGATCAGTTTGTGGTCTGTGAATCTAGTACAATGTCACCATCCTGACTTTCTGACTCAGTACATGCATCAAAACACCTTGCATGCTGTCATGAATTTAGCATACAATGCACATAGCTATGTATCAGTGTGGGTTCTGATGATTCAGCCAAGAAATGCTTTGGTGGTAAGAGGATGGAAACTTTGCCCAGGAGTGTAACAAACTAGGTTTGATTGGTGTCTGAGAATGCATTTACTCAATTGAAATCATGTAAGCAAGAATTACAAATTCTTTTAACAGCATTCTGTGAGCTGTTAGGGTTTCTTGGGTTTTTTTAATCTTTATTTCAGTAAGGCATTTGTCACTGTCTTCCCCAGCATCCTTGGAGCTAAACTGAAGAAGTGTGGCCTGGCTGACTGGGCAGTGAGGTGGATCAGGAGTTGGTTGAAGGATAGAAGCCAGAGAGTTGTAGTCAGTGGGATGGAGTCCAGTTGGAAGTCTCTTTCTAGTGGAGTCCCTCCAGGGTCACTACTGGGACCAATACTGTTCAATGTATTTATTGATGACCTGGATGAGGGAGTAGAGTGCTCTATCAGCAAGTTTGCTGATGACATAAAACTGGGAGGAGTGGCTGACACCCCAGGAGGCTGTGCTGCCATTCAGAGGGACCCAGACAGACTGAGAGTTGGGCAGGGAGAAATCTAAGGTATGACAACAAGGGCAAGTGTAAAGTCTTATATCTGGGTAAGAACAACCCCAGGTACCATTATAGGTTGGGGACTGAGCTGTTGGAGCAGCACAGGGGAAAGGCACCTGGGGGTGCTGGTGGGTGGAAGGATGCCCATGAGCCAACAATGTGTCTTGTGGCCAAGAAGGCCAATGGCATCCTGGGGTGCATTAGAAGGGGGGTGGCTATTAGGTCAAGAGAGGTTCTCCTCCCCCTCTGCTCTGCCCTGGTGAGGCCACATCTGGAATGTTGTGTCCAGTTCTGGGCCCCTCAGTTCCAGAAGGACAGGGAACTGCTTGAGAGAGTCCAGTGCAGAGCCACAAAGATGATGAAGGGAGTGGAACATCTCCCTTGTGAGGAAAGGCTGAGGGAGCTGGGGCTCTTCAGCTTGGAGGAGAATGAGGGGTGACTTCATCAGTGTTTATAAATATGTAAGGGGAGAGTGCAAGGAGGACAAAGTCAAGCTCTTCTCAGGGGTGACTGATAATAGGACAAGGGGCAATGGTTATAAATTGGAGCATAGGTGGTTCCATATAAATATAAGAAAGAATTTTTCATTGTGAGAGTGACAGAGCACTGGAACAGGCTGCCCAGGGAGGTTGTGGAGTCTCCTTTCCTGGAGACATTTATCTTACTGCTTCCAGAACTGCTCAAACATTGTACAGTGTTTAGAGATTCCTCTGCTTCCTGCAAGAAGAGGAGCTCACCCCCAAGGCCCAGAGCCAAACTGGCTGACANCAGGGCCCAGAGAGCTGTAGGCAATGGAGTTAAATCCAGTTGGCAGCCCATCACCAGTGGTGTTCCCCAGGGCTCAGGTCTGGGGCCAGTCCTGGTCAGTGTCTTCATGAATGATACAGGATGAGGGGATGGAGAGCATCCTCACTAAGTTTGCAGAAAACACCATACTGGGTGGGAGTGTTCATCTTCTCATGAGTAAGAAGGTTCTGCAAATGGACCTAAGTTTGCCTTGGTTGATGAGGGCTGGGTTAGGGATCAGTTAATGAGGCTGGACATCCATAAATCCATGATTGGTCCTGACTGGATGCATCCATGGGTGCTGAGGGAACTGGTGGATGTCATTGCTAGGCGGCTCTCCATCCTCTTTGGTAAATTGTGGGGACCAGGAGAGGTGCCTGAGGACTGGAGGAAAGCAAATGTCACTCCAGTCTTCAAAAAGGTTAAGCAGGGCCCAGGTAACTAGAGACCTGTCAGTCTCACCTCCATCCCTGGAAATGTGATGGAACAACTCATTCTTGGTGCTGTCTCCTGGCACATCAAGGACAAGAGGCTTATCAGGAGCAGTCAGTGTGGTTTTACCAAGGGGAAGTCATGTCTGACCAACCTGAGAGCCTCCTGTGAGGATGTAACCAGGTGGGTGGATGATGGCAGAGCAGTAGACAGGGTTTATCTTGATTCCAGGAAGGCATTTGACACCATCTCCCACAGCATCCTTGGAGCTAAACTGTGTGGCCTGGCTGACTGGGCAGTGAGGTGGATCAGGAGTTGGTTGAAGGAGAGAAGCCAGAGAGTTGTAGTCAGTGGGATGGAGTCCAGCTGGAAGTCTGTTTCTAGTGGAGTCCCTCCAGGGTCAGTACTGGGACCAGTACTGTTCAATGTATTTACTGATGACCTGGATGAGGGAGTAGAGTGCTCTATCAGCAAGTTTGCTGATGACACAAAACTGGGAGGAGTGGTGACACCCCAGGAGGCTGTGCTGCCATTCAGAGGGACACAGACAGACTGAGAGTTGGGCAGGGAGAAATCTAAGGTATGACAACAAGGGCAAGTGTAAAGTCTGGCATCTGGGAAAGAACAACCCCAGGTACCAGTGTAGGTTGGGGACTGAGCTGTTGGAGCAGCACAGGGGAAAGGGACCTGGGGGTGCTGGTGGGTGGAAGGATGCCCATGAGCCAACAATGTGTCTTGTGGCCAAGAAGGCCAATGGCATCCTGGGGTGCATTAGAAGGGGGGTGGCTATTAGGTCAAGAGAGGTTCTCCTCCCCCTCTGCTCTGCCCTGGTGAGGCCACATCTGGAATATTTTGTCCAGTTCTGGGCCCCTCAGTTCCAGAAGGACAGGGAACTGCTTGAGAGAGTCCAGTGCAGAGCCACAAAGATGATGAAGGGAGTGGAACATCTCCCTTGTGAGGAAAGGCTGAGGGAGCTGGGGCTCTTCAGCTTGGAGAAGAGGAGAATGAGGGGTGACCTCATCAGTGTTTATAAATATGTAAGGGGAGAGTGCAAGGAGGACAAAGTCAAGCTCTTCTCAGGGGTGACTGATAATAGGACAAGGGGCAATGGTTATAAATTGGAGCATAGGTGGTTCCATATAAATATAAGAAAGAATTTTTCACTGTGAGAGTGACAGAGCACTGGAACAGGCTGCCCAGGGAGGTTGTGGAGTCTCCTTCCTTGGAGACATTCAAACCCACCTGGATGCATTCCTGGGGGTTGGACTAGATATTCCAAGGTCCCTTCCAACCCCTAACTTTCTATGATTCTCTGAGACCATACCATACAATTGTTAGCTTCTATACTAGCATGAAGTAAGTAAAAATAAGATAGTTAGTTTAACATGGTTTAAAACAGTAATGTCATCTTGGATACCATGGAATATCTTGAACTTCTCTTATTTTTCTTAAGGTGAGAAAGTCCTAGGAAGAGACAAGCCAGTGACTTCAAGAGATTGCAGTGGAAGTGAGTTGTGTGGATTATTTCTGAGGAGAACATAAGTATACCCTGGAATTAAAGAGAACAGTGATGTTAAAAGCAAAAGGAGATGCTTCAATTGCATCTTTTTTCTTATTCTGAGGAAGCTAAGCACATGCTCATCAGAGATGTTGCAGCAGGAGTAACCATTCTGGTTTTGGCCAGGCACATTTTGTCAGTGTTTCAGAATTAAATTTGCTGGAGCAACACTTATCTTATTTAGGTTCATCTTTAGTTGCAGATATTGAAATGTATAATAAACAGAGAATTTGCTGTGTACAGGTAGGTGAAAGCAAGAAAGAAGCTGTTATGTTGGGAGGAGCATATGATGATACATTCCTTAATTGTGGGATGTCTGATGATTGCAGACAAAGCCATTTAGGTGAAGATACACAGTTTGAGTATCTCAGTGCTCACAAGCAAGATTTTGAAGACAGAAATAGCTCCAGTACGTTTTCTGAGCAAAGGCAAACTATGGAATTTGAAACCTCAAACAGGAGAGATAGAGTACATGAAGTTCAAGGGAGTGCAGTGGCAAAGGAACAAAATCTTGTTGATATGTCAGAAGATTATTCTCTTGCTTCTGAGAATGGTGTAGGTGACTGGACCTGCCTGGAATCTGCTATGCCAGAGCTTCCCCACCTGCTTCAGGACTCTGTGTCTCTGCCAGATTGCAATGGCTCAACTTTTGATGATCAAGAGCAGACAGAGTATCATAGTATCGAGTGTGGAAGCATGCTTGCAAGTCATTCTTGTGTGAGTAAAGAAAGGGTCTGTCCAAACATGTTTTTATGTGACAGGTTAGGAAACAAAGAGGTAAAAGATTTCTCAGTGATTGATAGTACACTGCCACCCAAAACAGCTACAAGAGAAGAAGTGTGTGAAAACAATGACAGACACACTCACAGCATCTCAGCAAAGCAAGACAATCCTTTACTGTCAGCACTGGACAGGACCCCTGCAGTAGCCGTGCCATTTTGCAAACATGCAGAGTGCTCATTTTTCTACAGTTGTGAAGAATCTGGTGTGTGCCTCTGTGGTGCCATCTGTACTGAGTGCACTGCAAACGATGCTGAATCCCAGTTTCCAGTCTCAGCAGCTGTCACTGATGAGAATCCCTTTTTTGAGATGGAAGTTGCCGATAAATCCTCCCATGGAAATACCAGCTCTCTGAACTCAGAGCATCATGAAAATTTGGAAAATGTTCTCACTGACTCTACGATTAACCAGGCTGTTGATGTGAGTTCTGATTTTAGGGCTTGTTTTACAACAAGCAGAAGTACCAGTGCTCAGGTTTGTGTCTCGTCCAGGGCTGTCAATACAGAGATAACAATGATGAGCAAATCTCGATCCAGGAGATGGTTTTGTGAAACCTGTGCAGACGTTGCTTGTAATCCAGATGGGTCATGTGGAGCTGGTAGTACAGAGGAAATTCTGTCACAATTTAGTGACACAATGGAAAAACACTCAGATGGCAATACTGCAAGAGCTGAAAGAAGATCACAAATTCAGGTAATTAAATATAAAGCAACAAACATATGAATAATTTTGATATATAGAACTTTTTTTTTTTTTTTAACTTGAAGTTGCTGAGCACATGTCTATACAAATGCTAATCTGTAACTTTTGAAATACTTTTTGTTTAGGAACAGCAGGAATCAAACAATGAGCTTTGTAGCAGTGATATAAACACTGACAGGTGGGTCTTAAATTCTCCCTGGTTTGGAATTCTAGATGCTGGATAAGTTTTCTCATGATTGAAAGATTATCTGTGACGTAACAAAACTGAGTGTACTAAATAGTTGCTGAGCAGCAGCTCCCATGCTGGAGGGTCAGGTTGTCTTTTAGAGTGACCTGGACAAGTCAGAATGATGAGATGAAGATCTCCTGAAGTTGTAGGAAGACTAAAATGGCCTTGGTCTACAGTTGCAAAATGGCCAAGAACAAAGTGAGTGTACATCAGCAGTGCTGTCCTATGGCAAAGAAGGGAAATCACATCCTGGGGCTGCATTAGCAAGCATGCAGCCAGCAGATGGAAGGAATTGTTGGTTCTTTAGTTTGGTGCTTGTGGGGTTGCATATGGAAAGGTGTCTCAAGCTATGGGCCTTGTGCAAGAAAGAGACTGGCAGACTGAAGAAAACCCACAGGAAGACCATGGAGATGGTGAATGGAGCTGGTAGAGCACTTGATGTGTGGAGAGAGCTGCAGGAACTGGGTTGGATCAGCCCAGAGAAGGGAAGGCTGGGGAGGTGGGGAACTTCCCTGCCATTCTTGGCAGTCTGGTGGTGGGTAGCTGAGAAGTGGGAGTCAGACTGTTGCAGAGGTCTGTTTTGAAAGGGCAAAAGCCAGAAACTACAATGGGGGGACTTTCAAGTGAGTGCAAGAACCATGAGAGCAGTATTGATCCTGTCTCCTTTCTGGGACATTTATAACAAAACAAAAAGCAAACCCACCAACAAAGCTAGTTTTGAGGTTAGCCCTGCTTTGAACAGATTGTTGTTCTACTGGCCTCCAGAGATCCTTTCCAACTTGAATTACTCTGTGACTGAAGCAAGGTGATTCTATAGATCAACAGAGTTTCTAAATTTCTTTTTGTTCTCACCACACCACTTTTTTGATAGAAATTATTGTGACGCTCATGCAGTTTCTGCTTCTCAGTTATGGATTATTGTAATATTAAAGCTACTGTAAGACATTATTTTTTCTGTGCAGTAAACAACAGTAAACAACTGATTTGATTTTTTTTTTTATTTATTGTTTATTTCCTTATATCAGAAAAAGCTTCTGAAAAGCTACTTGTTAAAAAATAAAACACAATGAATGTAAAATACTGATTCAAGGGCTTCAAGATTTTATTATTATTTTAAAGGCTGATACATGTTGACAAAGAAGCTGTGAAGAATTCAGCATCAAGCTGCTGTCAAAAAATACTGCAGAGAGCAATTGAAGCAGAACTGCAGATTCTGAACGCTCATTATCAGATGTGCTATCAGCACTGCTTGAAGATTTGCAAGCCAGCTTTGGAGGAAAACACATTTTTTTTCAGGCATGTACTTTTAAGTGAAATGGATGACTTGGTTAAGAGGCATTAATTGCGAAATATTACTGATGTAGCTTATACATAGTTTGTAGTAGTGTTTGTAGTTGTGTTGTCATCCAAAAGACTTTGCGTTGTCGTAAGTTATTTTCAGCCTAAAATTTTCTGTAGCACTCTGAGGCCCAGCAAAAAACAGCTTGTTTCCAGGAATGTCTTTCTATACAAAAGGAAAAGTGCAGAAGGAGTAGAACGGAGAATGTTCAGGAGTGGACAAGATGCGTAGAGGAGAGGGAGTGTCAAAGAAGAAAGAGGAGGTGCAGGATGGCTAAGAAGGCAGGAAGGGGGGTGGTGATTGCAGAGTCTCTGGCTTATAAAGCATATAATCTGTAAGGAAACTGGAATTCACCCAAGGAGCCCTGCCTCTGAACACTTTACTGTGCCACAGACAGCTCTAAAGCCTCCTTATCCTGGTGTCTGCTCCACAGCTTAGGAGGGGGTCCGAGAGAACATCTAGTAGTGCTGTCAGCCAGTTTGGCTCTGGGCCTTGGGGGTGAGCTCCTCTTCTTGCAGGAAGCAGAGGAATCTCTAAACACTGTACAATGTCTGGGCAGTTCTGGAAGCAGTAAGATAAATGTCTCCATAAGTTCATCTTATTTTCTTCTACGTATTTTAGCAGGCAAAATGTAAATAGTGAATTGGATTCATCTCTCATGTTGGTTTTGGAAGAGCTAAAGAAGAAATACATCAGTATGAGAACAAAAATCAAACTGGGCGTACCTTTAGATGCACTTCCACCGCTGTCAGTTGAGATGAACTTGTTCCCAGTCTCTTTTTCCTATGTCCCCTCCAAGGTAGTTTACTAATTGATTTTTGGTTTTATTATAAATTGTTTTCTTCAGTAAATTAAGAGAAATATTTTGTCTTTTTTTGGCAGTTATTCAGAAAGGAGCTTTGCTGTGAGTAAGTAGCCTTCGTTTATGGTTTTTATTGAGGCTAAAAATAAATCAGAAGTGAGTTTAAAGATGTTCAATTTAGAATTCCTTTATTTCAGGAAATTTTCCCAGTTCCCTGCTTCTACTACAAAAATACTTTTCTTAATCCAAATGCTATCTGTCTTAAAAAAGGGAAACAAAACCAACAACCACAAAAAAAACCAAACACCAAAACAAGACTTTGCTGCCAACAAAGATAATATTAGATGTACAAGGTGTTTCAGGTGTCCCTACTAGAATTAAAATTCAGTTATGGACAATGACAGAAAAATAACTTCATATTTCAGGCAGGCATATGTTT
Source organism: Florisuga fusca (assembly GCA_038090715.1). Taxonomy (NCBI): domain Eukaryota; kingdom Metazoa; phylum Chordata; class Aves; order Apodiformes; family Trochilidae; genus Florisuga; species Florisuga fusca. The sequence continues at coordinate 100,870 of JAAWXA010000048.1, read as the reverse complement.
CTATATTTTCAAGAATGTTGAGTTACTTTAGGTAAGTGGAGATTAAAACAAACTTGGCAATAAGCTTTGCTGCATCAGGGAAACAGCTAGATACCTTTTTTTCAAATTTCTTGTTAAGCATTGTTAAATTTAATCAAGAACTGCATGGACATTTCAACTTGTAAAGGCACATTGAAGCATCAGGCAAGGTCTTTTAGGTGTAAAGGAAAGATAGCCCAACTTTCTGTATCCCTTTGCTGTTATAAAATGCAGGTGTCAAAAACTTTTTATTCCCATTTCAACCTAATATTAATGAAGCATGTTTCATTTATTTTACTGTGAATTTCTGGAAACTTTTAATATTTCATAGTACTTGGTATCATTGTAGAATTTTAAATTGTGCCATATTTTGTGTATAAGTCTTGCATCTGTTTTAGCTCTCTTTCAGGCACAAGTGAAGCTGACTTTGAAGCCCCAGAACAGCAAGGAAAAAAAATATCTGTCAACATGGTAGGGACTTCTTCATTAATGAGTTTCATAGCTGTTAATGTTGTGAAGCAGTCTCCTTCTAGCTGTATGCAAATACAATCACAGTCTTTAGGACTCAAGCTGGGATTCTCTGCCAGTAATTGCAAATGTAGCTGATGTGACCAGAATTTTGATGGTCCTTCCAAACCAAAATAACCTTGGGGTTCTTGAAGGCAACCAGTAGGTTAAAGTTAAAATTTACCTATTTAATTAATTAATATCCTGAAGCTCAGAAAAATAATGCATACTGAGGTGCCAAGTGCTATGAAATAACTGAAACATGTTTGTAGGATGATCCCTGGGTTATATGTGTAACTGATGCTGGTCAGCCAGGTGATTCTATCTCCTCCAAGACATTCAAAGAACAATGTAAGGAGAATGTGGAACATGGTAAGTGATCTGTTTCCAGTACAAATGTTGCATTATTTGTTAATTAAGTTGTTGGAAAAAAACCCAAACCCTACGTAAAGCACCTGTGGATACTCAGCTGTCCTTCCTGTGATGGAATGTTCAATATTGTATCAGCTCTTTCTAATGCTTTACGTCTTGAAAGAAAATTTTGCTATTTAAATCAGAAATGAAAACTAGTATGTGTCATCTCTTTGTATTGAATTATGGAGATAGCTGGAATCCTCTTGAGCAGAAAGAAATTTGATCTGTGTTTGTATGATGTGCAACAGTCTGAATTTTAACACACTGGAATTTTCAACTGTCAAGGCTGCGTGAAAAATGAAGAAGGGAATGAAGATTGGTTTGATGCTAAAGAGGAACTGTCTGTAGCAGCTTTTTCTGTCATATCTGAAGAAACAAAAAAACAACAAGAAAAGCAAGACACAGTTGATTTAGGAGGTGAGGTCATGTGCTTTAAGCTGCTGTACCTGTTGATGGTGTGTGAGTATTCTGTTCCTTGTACAAGCATCAGTAAACTTGGAAGAAGTGGTAGATGGATTTTCATGTATATTTTTTTTCTGATTTTGTAGTGAATGTTTTTACAAAGTCCTTTTCATCTTTATTTTTCCTTGAAAACTCAACCTACAGTGGTACTGTACTTCTCTTCCTCCTTTTTCTACTGCCTTCCCCACACTAGCTTAAGTTCTTAAGAATTACCTGGGAATGGTGTGTGTTTGGAGACTTGTACAACAGATTCCTACCGTGGCAAACCTAGGTGTTGGCAACATCAGGGGGACTTGGTGTGCTAACTTTTAAGAGAAACTGCATGGAGGTGGAGTAGAGTGGAGACACTTGCAGCCACGCTCTGTGGCAGCAGTGGATCCTGAAAGTACTATGGGACCAACCAGCTGTACTTTTGATACCCTGAGCCAATAACCTGCCACCTTTTGGGAAAATGCTGTCCTTTAAGTAAATTTTTCTCGTTATAATACCAAAATGCAGCTTCATCCCCAAAAGCTACCCACCTCAAAGGTGAAACCACCCCTTGCTGAACATGCACTCTGCATTTTCTCTAGTCTATACCTTTAAATGTGAAGCAAGAGGACTTTTCATCAGTCATGATAAAGGTGTGTATGAGTGGAGTCATTCAGCCTCCACCTGTAAAGTAAAATAGTACAAAAAAAGCCAGAAGGGGGAAGGATGTTGGGGAAGATACCATCACAAAGACAACCCTGACCTCTGGGACCAGGTGACAGGCTAAGCCTCTCTTCCTCTCCATCAGGACTCCTTTGGGTAAGATTTGAACACCTGACTGGACCAAGTGCCTCCCTGGGCACAGTCACTTTCTTTATGCATTTTTGGCCAGGCTATATTACTCATAACCTAGGTATTTGAACATTCTTTACAGACAGTGGATTTATCACTGGCAATCCAAAGAGCATGTGCACTGTTGCTTCAATAAATTACACTATTTATTAATCTGGCTCTCAGAGATTTTCTTGAACATGACCAAACTCTAAGGTGTGGCAGTGATAGCTGATGACAAGCACAACTGGATGGACAGCATGGTAGTGTAGTAATGCATCCAGAGCCATGATCATACAGTACAGGACTGGGCACAACCAGACCATTAATGCAAGTTTGGCTGTCACTTGGAATCTAAGCCCAGCTGCACCCAGCTCCTCTAATATCTGAGGGCTAGGTGGAACATAAGGGGGCTTATTTTCCATCAAATTTCATTACTCCTTTTAACACAACAGCTGCCCATGCTTTAACACTGCTTCATGTTAGTTCAGACCCCTGTTTTCTGTGATTGTGCCTCTTCTCTCTCTTTCAAGCCTTACTAAATACTCAGGGGAAAGTGTTTTCATATATGGAACTGTTCCACGTCTCAGTATGCTCATTTTTTTGTTAGAAGATACTCTTTAGTCTTTTAGGTTTCTTAAAGGTTTTCTATCTACACTTTGTGAAATCTACAGCTTGAACTGAAGCAAGACTACTTAGTAACACTGCTCTCTTACATTTATTGTTAGAAGCAAAGATAATGGAGAGTGGAAGTGTGTGTTCTTTCGTTCGTGTTGGTGGCCTAAGCTCCTCAGTGTCAGAGGTATGCCTGCTCATATCTACAGTTTACACACTGCTACAGAGCAGTAGTAATGTCTTGCCTCTTTTCTGACTTATTTCATACTATACATTTGCAACCAAATATGCTTCTATTTTGTAGGATGATGTAAGATCACATTTCCAGAAGTATCAGATTTCTGACACTGTTATCTCTGTGAATTCTAGTAACTGCAGGTATATTAATACATCAGTTCTACTTGTTTCAGATTTTTTTTTCTGTGTGTTAATGAGTGATGGGTGAGAGGGGGGAGTTGTTCATTGATTTGTTTCAGTAATTAATGTAGAAACAGATATGCTGACGAAAAGTTGTCATTCCAGGCAGCTTCTCATCTTAGGAGAACTTAAGGTGTTTGAAATTTTTTGTTGGGTTTAATGGAGGTACGGTTAATATTCAGAAGAAGAAAACTATACTTTTCTTACTGATATAACCTTCATACATTCTTTTACTTGATTAATTTTTTCTTTTCTTTTTTAATTTTATGCCTTAGATACGTGTTTCTTTCCTTTAAAGACACTAATAAGGCCAAGTTAGCTGTGGAGGAAATGAATCAGAAGAATATAAAAGGAAAACCATTAAGTGTTGAACTTGTAAATATTTCATGGGAGAATAAACACTTTGCTCCCCAAGTTCTTGCAAATAAGCTTTGGCATGAAATCCAAACTGTTGATAACAGTCAAAGAAATTATCAAGGTAAAACACTTGCTTCAGCCTCCAAGTCTGTGAAAGGACCTGATGTCACCTTTGCTTCTGAGAAAACACATCTCCTTCCCTTAACTTCTTCAGAAATTTCTTGCTTTACTCAAGTACCATCAGATACAAAGTGTCCTGACTGGAAATCCTTTGCTGAAGATAAGGTATGTTTTTTTGTTTAAGTTACTTAGAGGTAAATAATTATTGCTAAAGCTCCTTTATATGGCAGATGAGGAGCCATAAAACTTCTTGACCAATAACATGTTACATTTAATATATGTAGAGTGATGTTCAGATAGAAAAGCATGTCATGTTAGTAATACACTTTTGGCATGCTGCAGAAGACTGAGAGCACCATTTCACTTGCCCCTGTGTCAAATTGTGATATTCTCTTAATTATTCCTAAACTAGTTGGTAACCTATCCATTTGCATTAGACTTTTCATCTTGCTTCTGATTTACCACTTGTAACAGCTTTTCTTTATGATTGCCTTGTGATTTTATGCAGGAAAGATTTTGAGATACTGTAGGGGAAACTTTTTTTTTTTAAGAAAAATATAAGAAACATCTATGTGTATATATATAGTATTCAGTATTCACTCAGGCTGGTTCTTGGAGGATAAGGCAAAATCCAACATTGCTGATGTTGCTCTCATAAACTATATAGAGATGTTACCTTTGGGGAATTTTAACTTTAAACATGGTAGTCCTCTGGGAAGTATAAATCAGATCTAATTTAAAGTAACAGGAATGTCAGTTACATGTTAATGCATGTAGTAGTCTTATTTCTAATTTACAGATTGAGTAACATTGCTGGTTGTATTAGAATAATTTATTGATCTGAATCTGTGTCTGTCATTTTGTTTTTCCATAACAAAAATATTTATTAATAGTAAAGATATGTTCTATTACTTGTACAATATGTGTAGCAAATTCACTTTTTGCTTATTTTGATGCAATTCTAGGATAGTGGAGAAATTTTCATGCAGAAAACATCTGTTCCTTTATCCACAAATTCACATGATGCCTTTATTCCACCTAATATGTTGAACTTGAGCAACTTTACCAAATTAATGAAGAAACTTCAGAAACTTCATCCAGAGGCTAGCAGGTGAGAGTATTTGGATTTCATTTCTGCCACGATTTCTAATTGATCTAGTATCCATGGTGACTCAGTGCTAAATATGTTGCAAAAACTGTGATGTAAATGGTTATTTCTTTTATTAATATAGAGACAGAATTGTGGATGCTCTGCTGGAGGTGAGAAAAAACAACAAGGGTATGCTAAGTGGCTTGTCCATCAGCTCCATTATGGAGAGAACCTCTGTCATTCTAAGGAAATCAACCCCTAGTTGAGTGTGGGAAAATCAGTGTAAATAAGTGAGTATTCTAGCCTACAGAAATATTTTAAAATAAAACCACTTGAGTTTGGGTCACTAAATAGCTTGACTAGACCAGTAAGTAACTTAGTCTAAAGTTCAGCAAGAAGTATCTGTCTGAATCCACTGAAACAGTGGTTTCTAAGGGTCATTATCTGTTTTGCAGAACATCCATAAATAGATGAGCTCACTAGCTCTATGCACCCTCTGGAATTTGATATTATGGAGTTTTTATTATGTGAACTGTTTTATTAACTTGATGGAGAATGTCATTGTACATATTCTGGACAAAGGTGACACCTGATGGCCAGTCCCTGTGTAGCATGCCATAAAGAAATTGCAGCACAGGCTCAACTTTGGTTTAAAAATTGATTTCTGTTTGATGAATGAGATTTAGCTCTGGACCAGAGCACCTAGTTCAGACCTAAACAGAGTTAAGATTAATGTCTGTTCGTTTTTCCCTCTTAAGGAGACCTTACATGATGACACAGCACTGGATGCTGCAGGAAGCTGCAGCTAAATGCTAAAATCACAGCCCAGAATTCAGGTTGCATTGGCACTTGTTTCAGCCTCCTGTAAAGCTTGGTATCCTGATTGCTTTAGGGCCATTAAGCAGTGTGCCACTGCCAAGTTTCTCACAATGTTCTTTACACTCTTAGCAGTGCTCCAGCTTCACTTTTACCCACAAACACAATCTGCCCAGTTGTACAATATTTATTCAGTTGTAGCTGTTTCTTCCCCAAACTGCATCAAATTCTTGATGCTCTGATTTTTGATAGAGCGCCAGGGATATCAAGGATTAGTAGTATTTATGCTGATAGTTCTATGTGTCCAGGTATACATAGATGTACCCCTTGAATATTGCTTATCAGACAAAATTCTCCTGGTCAGATGGTGATGTGTTACTATGGTGCAGCAGGAAACCTTAGCACAGCCTTAACTTGAAGAGAATAACTGTGCAGTAGAACTGTCACAGAAGCAGAGCCCAGTAAGACAAAGCAGAATACTGAGCTAATACATTAAATACACAAATAAATGCCTATAGGGTGTTCAGGTGCAGTCGTTGTTCTGGGAAGTAATGTCAGTGACCAAAAGAAGTCTTGCAGACAGACTGACTGTAGATTGTGTCCAGTATGTGGAGATACAGGATAGGATTTTACATACAGCCTAACAGCCCTCCCATGGTGATGGAGGGTGTGAAACAATCTCAACCATTATGTGTGTTTGGCTGAGTTCATTGTGAAAGGTTTAGCATAACATAAATTTGTTAGTTTGGCATTCCACTGCCCTTTGAGCTTTTATAGATGCCTCTATGAATCAAAATTTCAAAAAGACAAGTTTTCCTACTAATCATAGAATGGTTTGGGTTGGAAGGGACTTTAAAGATCATCTAATTTTAACCCCCATGCATAGACAGGGACATCCCCCACTAGAGCAGGTTCCTCAAACCCTTATCCTTTCATTGCACCTTCTGTAAGCTTTCTTTTCATATCTAAGTGTGTCCAAATCCCTTCTTCATCCATGCAGGCCTTCAGACATTACTGCCTGCCTTCTTCCTTGTTGGGATCCATTCCTCATGGGCTCGGAGGATATGATCCTTGAATATTGACCCTTGTTGGTTCCTCCACCAGCTGTGTCAGGCAGTACACTGCAGGAATGTCCTGGTCTGTGGGTGCCTGGCTGTGTAGCCTTTCCAGCAAATGGCAGGGTAATTGAAGTCCCCCATGAGAACTAGAGCTTGTGGTTGTGAGCCCACTTGCAGCTGTCTCTGGAAGGCTTTGTCAGTTTCCTCATGCTGATAAGGTGGCCTGCAATAGGCAGCCACAACAGTGTCTCCAATGTTAGCCTGCCCCTTAATTCTTAACCATAAACTCAACTCACTTGCTCTTCATCTGCCCACGGGCAGAGCTCAGTACTTTCCAGTTGCTCTCAAGCAAAGAGCAGCTCCACCACCTCTCCTTGCTGGCCTGTCTTTCCTGAAAAGGACATAGCCACCCATGACAACATTCCAGTCATACAAGCTCTCCCACCATGTCTCTGCAATTGCAATCAGATTATAGCCCTTTGACTGCACACACATCTCTAATTCCTCCTGTTTGTTGTCTGTGCTGTGTGCAGGCATTTCAGAGAGGGAGTTGAGCACACAGCTTCCACCCTGGCAGGGTGGCAGACCTGATTCTCAGCATGGCAGGTAGCTGAGGAACCTTTTTTACTGCTCTGATTGGCCAAGTTAATTCTCCAGCTGGATGTAATGAGTGTTGCCCTTTCGGCCCCCATGACCAAAGTTCTTCAGTTTAAAGCCTATTTAAGTTTTCCAGCTTGCTGCTAAAGATCCCTTGCCCTTGCTAGTAAGATGGATCCTATCCCTCCCCTATCTACTGGCTTATTTTTGCAGGACTGCAGATATGGACATAAACTCATCCAAAAATACCCCATGATCTTACACTTGAAAGTATTTACAATTAGTAAGGTTTTAACAGCCACAGTTGTGTTGTGCTTCCCTTATGAAGTTATTTTTGTATTTTTTTTTAATGTTGTGTAGGCTTTACAGTCAATTGTTTCTATGAGAGTATTTTTTTCTGTTGATTTGCTAAAGAGATGATGACCTATAACCATTTTTACTTTCATCACGAGGGGGAGCTGTGAAATAGGTAAATATTTAGGAAGTAATGGCACAAAAAAAATTTCTCATCTTTCTGTTGTAAGAAATAGTGTGTAATATGTTTAAGAGAAGATGATCCTGCAGACAGCTCACCTCTACTAATTCTAATATGAGAATAGTTTCAGACTTCCCTAAAGGATGAGTATCCACTCAGAAGTACCACCTTGAACCCTTACATTCTTGTAAGCTGATTAAATTTGTCAAGCTGTATTACATAGTATATCAAATATAACAACTTAAATTCTGTTTTAAAGCGAAGCACAATATGATCTTGCTTTTTGCTTTGGCTGACTGAGCCCAGAGTTGGACACCTGAATATTCTTAGATCTTGCATATTTGTTAATTTTTATGGAGTAACTTAACTTAGAAGTGGGAAGTTAGGTTTTGGAATGGGAAGGCCTTTTATTACTTGAACCTAAGCACACTTAACCTTATTCTGTTTTCTAAACCTCCTTGTGGGCAGCAGTGAACAGGAATCATGCTGCTATAAAAGTTCTCAAAACAATAAAAATGCTTGGAGTCAATGTACTCCTTGATGATGATTTGATGGCAATATTGAATTAATAAAAAAAATAGTACCAGGTATGATTTGTTCCACAAAGATTATATATTTTATTGTAATAATGTCTTTCATGCAGTTCTGGAAGCTGGGAAACCTTGCTTTTCTGTGTGCTTCTGCAGTACAGAGCAAAACTGTTACAGTTTCTAGTGGGGTATTAGAACTTCTCATGTTCCTTTTATTTCAATTTGAGAGTGTATATGCAAAATTTACCTGCTTTTTTGTTTTGTTGTGTGGTTTTTTCTTTCTTTTTAATTAGATGGATTTCTGAAAATGAAGAGTCAGCCATCTCCATTTGGAAGATTCTGTTGCTCCAGCTTGTTCCAGTATTGTACTGTATTTCTTGTTTGATTTATTTTGGCAGATCTTAATGAAAACTCACGTAGCATCACTGTATGATAGGCAGTGTTACCAAAGAGAATATAACCTGAAGATCAGTTTGAGGTGTTTTACTGTTTATGGAGTTAATACACAATTCTTCCCCGTTACGTTGTTCACAGTAGTTTGTTCAGGCATTTTAGCAAGTTTCCCTAGGAGAAAAAGATCACACTCAGTGTAGCAAGACTTGCCTGGCACCAGCAGGACCTTTCTAGGCTGAAGGACACAACCCTTTGCGTGTGCCACTTCATTTTAAGCATGATAGTTGCTAGGATGTTATTATAAGGGAGTGTGTTTGTGCTTTCTAGATAATCTGATTCTGAATAATCTGTAGAAATTTCACCTATCCTTTGAATACCAGGCAGACACAGAGGAGGCAGCAAGGGCTTCATTTTAAAAATCCAGGCTTCAGAGCTGGCAGTGTTGGTGGATGGAGGTGTATAATCCCCAGCTGCAGCACTCACCTCATCTCCAGTCTGGCTTGGCAGCATGGTGCAGACTCCTGAGGAGTGATAGGGACAAATAGTTCTTTCAGGATGATGAAGCCTAGATTTTAACTTTTTTTTTTTTTTTTTTTTTTTTTTTTTTTTTTTTTTTTTTTCTTGCAGAGGACGGGCTTCTAAATCCATGGCCTGCTATAGTAGGAAGCACACGGTCCTTAAGACTTTTAGTTTGAATTGTTACAGGGGAAGGAAGAAAGCTGGGAGGATCCAGTATTTTGTGTTTGTGTGTTGTTACTATACAGAAGATGTCTAGATTTTAAATTGTCTTCTGATCTACTAAGGAAAGGAAGCTTAGGTGTACGTCTGCTCAGGAAGTGAGAAGAATTATCCTTGACTGACGTGGGCAGGCGTGTGCTGTGATATTGCATTACAAAACCACACATCACTGTTGTTTGTTTGTTTCTTGTTTACTTTGTTCTAGGTCTTGGCTGCATTTGCCACTGAAAATAGCAGCCTTGCTTATCTGTGAATAAAGGTTAAAATTCCTTCTTGAAAGAGTTCCAATGGTGTTCTGCTGTTTTCAGATCTCCTCTGTTCCCTCTTTTTTAGCAGACCACAGTAGGTAGGTAACTCTTGCAGAGCCCCAGCCTTATCGTCAACATCCAGCCATATACACTTGGTCCTGAAGCTGCTGGTGAGGCCTCAGCTTTGGTTTCTTTCATGTTTGTTTCAAGATGAAAGCCACTGTAGGTGATGTTATACACCATTATTAATAGCAAATATGTTCCCCAGGCTTGGTTCTGTGATTAGTAGGGAGTTTGGTATTGATAGCTGAGAATAGAACTGGCTTTCTGGCACACAGGGGGTTCTGTTTCTCTTGGGAAAGCAGAAGCAAGATAAAACAGACGAAAAGTTAGCGTGCTATCTTGTTTATTGCACTTTTGCTGTTTTGTTTTTCTTTGAAAGGAAGCACTGCCTTAAATTGTGACAAATGCTTTTTGTGGGGCGATGACCTCCCTGCAGCTGGAGCCCTTGTCCCCCCGGGTTGATGGGCTTCTAAGGGTGTGTCCTTAACCAGATGTGCTCCTGGAATAGTCACATTCAGGGGAGACAAAAACTACCTCACCACCTGCAGGTGAAGCTCCACTAGCTCAGTAAGGGTTTTCCACTCAGTAAAACCCCCCCAAAAAAATTCTTTTTCCTGCTAAGATTGCATTGCACTCTGTGTTCATATTCGAAACTGTGACAAGAAAGTGAAAGAATGTTTTTTGGCCTGAGGCTCGAGATTACGCATTCTGTGGAGATGGAGGGAGGCTGAGGAAACGGCATGAGGAAGAGGCTTTGTGTGTCTGTGCCTCTTCTATGCCTGGGTCCCCCTTCCTATTCCCGGGGAGGGGATGGCCATGCCGCTGTCCGACTGGGGCAGAGCAACCTCGACTGCGGGCTGCGGGGCTCCCCATGGGTGTTACCTGTCCCCATTCTGCCTCATTTTGAGAATAAAGGGGCTGCAGCTGCGCCGTCCCCTCCAGCACCGGGGCGGGGCG
>JAAWXA010000048.1:46187-90184 GCA_038090715.1 Florisuga fusca | reverse complement strand
GAGAGGGGGTGAGTTGAGGCTGGAGGAGAGTCCTGCTCCGCTCCGCCGGCCGCCGGCAGCCGCGCCGGAGGGCCGTCAGAGCAGCGAAGATGGCCCTGCTGCCGCGGCGAGTCCTCTGCTTTCTGCTGGGTGAGTGAGGGAGTGGGAGCGCGGAGCCCCGGGCGGGACTGGGGGAACACATCGGTGCCCTGGGCAGCCTTTGTGCGGGGCGGGGGCTGGTAGGAGAGGCTCCAGAACGGTCCCGAGCAACCCGGCTGGGGGGCGATGGATGCGGGAGAGGTTCCCCGGGCAGCCCGGCTGCGGTGTGATGTCTGCCGGAGGGGCTTCCGGACAGCCCCAGGCTGCCCGACCGGTGGAAATGGAAAGGAGAAATAATTCCAGAGTGCCGGGACATAATAAAATATTTAACTTGGCTTCTAGTCACGTCAGGTAATTACTCTAGTGGACGCAGCCTGTTTTGTGTGCTGTTTCCTGTTTGGGAGGTGAGGTTTATGGAAATACGCCTGCTCTGGAAGATGTCTTCTGCCACTTGTTTCAAAAGTAGAAATTAATTGCTGAGTGACTGCTTTTTGGAGTCTTTCTTTTCCTATCTTTGAGCCACAGGCAAAGGACAGAAGGTCTCGTTCAATCAAGCATTTCTAAGCTGAGGTTGGATGTTCTGGGTTTTGCACGTGATTGACTCAAAATGGGGTTGGAAATTCTTGCCTTGCCTGATGCTTTTCACAGGGTACAGCCTGCCGTGGTCTCTGGCATCCCCAGCATTTCAGATGCAACAGGTAGAGACTTGAGTGGTGCTTGCAACCTCTGCATCCACAGCAGCAAGTTCTTTTCATCATAAAGTTGCATACTGGGGCTCTGTATAAATAGTGTGTTTATTTAAGCTTACTTAAAAAGGAAACGGTGTACCCTAGTCCTAATCCTGATCTTCCATTAAATCCAGGTGCTCTTTTAGGAAGCCTGGATTTCTTCTTTCCCTTTGTTTTCTCCTCCAAACACTGCTGAATAATGCATTGAGCTGCAATGGGTGCAATGGTTTTATCTGTACCATGTTATTAACTACACACTACCCTTTAGCATTCGGTTCTTCACTGAGGGGAAGGCCATCCCATTAGGCAGTAGGACACTCGGGGAAAGGCTCCCAGGTGCCTGTCTGAGGACATGGCAGGAAACCTGTGCCCGAGACTGCTGCCAGTGAGCATTAACTCCTGCTTAGCTAGGATTTCTCTGCTGTGCTTTCTCAGTCCCTTTCCCAACTCGTCCTTCTCTTGGCTTGGGCATTCTTTAATTTTTGAAAGAGAGAAAAGAAAATCAGTGATACTCCAGGCTGCTCTTTCCCATCTCCTAAAGGCTCAGTCCCAGCGAGACCTCTGCCTCTGTGCAAGCCACTTAACCGTGATAGGTGGCAGCTAATTGAGGTGTTGAGTGGTGGATGCATTTGTCTTTCGCTCCATCCTTTTGCGATTTTTATTTTTAAACCACGTTTTTCACTATTTTAGAACAAAAAACAAAAAAAACCCCTGTTTGTGTCTTTCTGCACACAGACAGGGTTGCACTGAAATTGCAGGTGACAAGTGAGAGAACCCAGAAGTAAGAATGGAGTTGGAAATTTTGAGCTGATGCTTTTGAGGAAGCGGGTGTTTAAAAAAAAAAAAAAAAGTTGTTTTGTTTTTTTTTAAAAAGCAAAAGATGAAATGGGGAGACCTCAGCTATTTGATATGCCAGGATCTTGCTCTAACCTTGAGCACCGAGGTGACAGACAAACTGGGGTGCTTCTGCTCAGCACCAGGTCTCTTGTGGGGAGCTTCGTCTCTGATCGTCCGGATGGTGCCACTCAGCATTGCAGTCCCTTTGAGTAGGCAGCAGATGAGGAAGATGGGTGTGAAGCTGTGTGCGTGCTCTGTGCTGTGTTTACTTCTGGCTCCTGAGCCCTACACTGCCTTGGGGCATGCCTTGGGGACATCTGCCTTTGTCACTGAAGAATCACAGAATGGCAGGGGTTGGAGCCCAACCTCCCTGCTAGAGCAGGATCACCTAGAGTGATCACCTGCCCTTCCACATTGTTGACAGCTCTGTGAGTGATGGGTGTTGGGCGATGGTTTGTGATGCTCTCCTCCGCAGAGCTGTGTTTCTGGAGACATTTATGCTTCTGTAGGCAGCTCGCCCTGAGCTCAGAAACTGTCACTGAGTCTGGTCCTGCCCCTGCTCCTCACTGCGGTCTGTCACTGCAACACGCAGCAGGATGCAGAAGTGGCCTGAGGAGTCTGTTTTCTGTGTCAGAAGAAATAGATACCCTTTGAGATGCCTGGAGGGCAGCCAGAACAAAACAGGGGGAGTCAAGTTTAAGACTAATACTTCTTCTTTATGCTTCTGTTGAACTGGTAATTTCTTTGTCAGGTCAATAGTGCAGCAAGTTCTGCTGCCAATTGGGAGCATTTTCCCTGCCTTGTGACCAGAACCTGTGCAGGACTTCTTGGTGGTGGGAACCGTCCCTGGCCTAAAGCCATGAGCGCTGTACTGCCTGACTGCAGAGCTTTCCTGGACTGCTTAAAGCTGTGTTCCTCCAGATTTGCATGTAGTCCAGGCCATGAAAGGATGATGATGATGTCTTCCTGCAACTGTAACACCCCCCCCTCCCCAGCTGTACTGAAGGTGAGGTCCAGATCCTGTCAGGATCAGCTGGGCTTCCCTTCCATGCAAGGAAAGCCTTTCTCTTACAGCTCAAGCTTTAAGCAGCATTGCAGCCAGCTGTGAAGTCCTTAAAAAGCAGTGATGATCAGGGTATTGACTGCCTAAAAATAACCCCAGTCTCGTGGAGCGGGCCTGAGATCCAGTTGTATCCCAAGGAAACCATTTCCATTAGCAGTGAAATTAAGCTTTTTCTGGTTTTTGGCTGCAGTTCTCTACAGAGGCTGCTTAGAGAGGATGGAATGAACCGTGCTCTTGCTGGTTGTTACCAGGAGTGGTGGTGATCAGCACCACGCTCTGCTCTGCAGCTTTGTATCAGGCTGAATCTCACAAGGAGACATCTTATTGCTGGTGATGATGGATGAAGCAGGATTATGGTTCAGGAGCCAGGTCAAGGTCATGCACTTAACAGCTGAATCCTGCTCTAGCTGCAAGAACCTCTGCAGGTTTGCAGAGATGGGCCCACACCAATGGCAATTCTTTGGCTCAGCTTGCTGGAGCACAATGATGGGATGTGCCTGTAGCATCTGTGTGCGTGCCCAGGGATGCTGGTGGCGTGAGAAGGGCTGGATGCCTCTTGGAAATGTGCTGGAGGGCAGCTGGAGATCCCATGGCCACTGGTGTTCCCCATGCTGGTGCTTTCTGTTCCTTTGCCTGTTTCAGGTTGCACGCAGTGCTGTGTGCTGTGTTGATTTCTTTGGGGTTTAGATAGCTGTGTTATTGAAGATGTTAAGAGGGAGTTGCAAATAAAGCCAGTAAAACATTAATATCTTGTTGACTGACTACAGCTTCTGTATATGCTGAACAGCATTGTGTTGCATACTGTACAGAAAATGGTGCTCTCCTAAAAAACAAAACACTTATTAACACTACTTATGATCTCTCCTGGAAAATGTAAAGTTACCAGTGGCTTTATATAACCGGTTCAGCTGCTGGAACCCTGGAGTCAGAAGAAAAGGTAGCAACATACAACCTTTGGAGTTCTCAGAGTGGCTTAGATTGCTTTAACTGCATGTATAAATATAGTGACTTTGATCCTTGGACTTGGCTTCAAGATACCTCGAGGAAACAAGGCAGTAGTTGATAGGGAGATTTTGGGTTTTCCTGGTGTTACCTGAGTGCCTGTGTTCCCTTTGACCTGTAGCCAATCCTTAAGCTGTTACACCCTGCACTGTATGCCATCAGACTGTAGTCAGCTGGCCACCTGAATTTCCTGGAGTATTTCTAAAAGAATAAGCATAAAGAAAGATTTATGCTAAAGATAACAAGAAAGGGAAACCTCTGCCTGGCAGTGAGTGCAGCTCTAAGAGACAGGCAGCTGCATTGCTACTGAAAAATTTTGTGGTTCATTAGGATTATTTTTGTCTTCCTTCCCCTTAAAGCGTGGCCAGCAATGCCTGTGTGTTACGTAAGCTTGAGCTTCTTTTTTTAGAAAAATACTTCAAGTTTGCTTTAAAGACTAATTGAAGGCTACCGTGTCTCTGAGAAAATCCTCCTGAATATTTAGAGCATTGTTTGTCTTATAAATCCCTAACAATAAAGCATAATGTTACTCAGAGCATCTTTGAGATTGAAAGGACTCAGGCCTTCCCATACATTAAAAAAAAAGCATGAGGCTAATGAAAAAGAAATTATTGCACCATTTAATTTCACATACTGCTCCCAAAAGTGCCAGTTTATTCCTATAGAAATTGTTGGCATGTGGGTTTGTTTGGCTGGATGAAGGCTGTTTTATTTGGTCAGGAGGTCACTTAGCTTTGAGAAATCAAATTGCACTTAATAACTCTGAAGTGCTGTTGAATTAAACAGCCATTAAGTACTGACACTATAATCTTGCATTTGCAAAGACCCTGGAGGTTGCAGGGTAACAAAAATATAAATGCCATGGCCTGAAATGATATTTGAGACATCATGATCACTAAAAATGAGGTTGGTATCCTTCATGTTTGCAAAGGGCTGGAAATCCATATGGGATCATTACAGAGTTGAGGGAAGTCTTCAAAACCTGCAGGTGGAAATTCGGAGTTACTGCTCTGCACTAGCACGTTCCTCCTGCCTCTACCACTGGCTGAAAAGTCTGCTGGACATGTTTGGTGGTTTTGGCCCTGGAACAATGGTTGTCATCACAGCCCTTGGCAGCTCCTACACACACTGAGTGGGGACTGAAAACACCATGGATTCAGGAGAGAGAGGAGCATTAAAACTACTTATACAGGTATACAACCATTCCAACTTGGTTAAGGAGCTGCTATTGTCTAAAAATTGTCTAAAAGAAAATCATGGGGAGTGTTTGCTGGGCAAATTCCTGCTGTGCTTAGGTTAGTGCCAGGGAATCCTGAGCCTGGGGTGCCATTGCTTTGCCATGCTGCTGACAAGCACTCTGCTTTTAATCAGCAAATGAATAATGAACGTGTGTAATGCTTTCAGTCCCTTGTCTCTGCACTTCCACAGCTTGAGCTGTTCAGGATTTAAAACCACAGCCCTGCACCCTGAGAAAGGATTCCAGCAGGGCTCTGCACCAGGGAATGGGCAGCAGACTGGGTGAAAACTTCTGGCAGTGTTGGATTTCAGCCAAGGGTGGGGTGCAATTCCTCTGGGCTTCCTTATGTCCTTTAGGTAACATTTGTTGGGAAAATGGATCTGCTCTGTGTGGGTGAGTTGCAGAGAATTGCCATCTCTGCCCATTACTTACCTGCAAGGGAAGAAAAACTGCATATGGAAACATCTATAAAAAGGCAAATAAATTGTTCCTGAGCTGCTCACATGGCTCAGCAACAGATTTCAGTCTGAAGACTGTGTGTTAAAAGTATTTAGTCAAGCTGCTCTTGTTTGCAGCCTGTGATGAACACACCAACAAGATAATGTGGCTATTTATTTTGATTTTCTCCCCAATGAATTTTTGTGTTCATGTACTATGTGTTTCTTTATAGGCAGTCTGTTTAAGTGAGTAATATTTTCCCAGGAACCAAATTTTTAATCTGAACTGTTCAGTAAAATGGTTTGGAGTCCCACATACCAGAATAATCTGTGTTCAAGGCACACAAACCCTTTAAACCCTGAACCAAGGATTGAAGTGTGTTGTCTCCAAACTGATGCTAGGCCCTCTTAACCTTTGTGTTAGTTTCCATGTCCTCATTATAGCCTCAACCAACAGAAATAGCTGAAAGAAAAAAAATAGTGCAGGGGTGGCAGTAAAAGAGTGTGTCTCCCTTTAGCACATACCTCAGGTCTGGAGGATGGTGGCCACTCATTCCTCTCTGCCTTTCTGCAACAAGACCAGCCCAGCTTTGAGACCCAGCTGGCATCTGGCCTCTTTTGGCATCCCATGCTTCGTTGATGTTTTCAAAATAACTCTCAAGCACGGACCTAACACTGTGTTGGGATGATGATGCTGGAAACTGTGGGCCTCCCCTTGGAAGGCAAGGGAGAAGAACCTGGTTCCTGGGGGTGGCATCCCCTGGAAGCTGCTGCCAGCTGCACAGGCTGTTTGCAAAAGGTGGGCGTGCAGAATTAAATGGGGAGCCCTGGTTCAACTCAGCTGGGTCAGCCAGTGGGTCTTTGATGGTGGTAATGGCCAGATCTGGTTTGAACTAGGGATGGGGGACACCAGTGAAGTCAGGGCTGTACCATTCCACACCTCCACTGTGTGTCTAAAACCTGTGGTTTTCCTCTGTTAATTTAACCACGGTGAATTATTTTTTTTAAAGATCCTGCTGTTCATTAAGGATGTAATTATCTTTGTAACTAGCTGCTCATGGCATATTTTTCCCCTCTTCCAATTTGCAGTTGGCCAGAAGCTGATTTTAAGCATGCCTGGGTTTTGAGTCACCTTCTACTTCCTCCCTTCTCAGCTGGTTTTGATTTAATTTACTTAGCAAATGAATATTTTGGGGGAAAGAAAAGTATTTGTCATTCTGTCCTCTGTAGAGTCAAATTGAGGGACTTGTAAGATAAATCACGTTCCTGGAAATGTGCTTGGGCAGCCACTGGTGAGTAACAAGGACTTACAATACCTTGTGCTGATGCATCTTCTGAACTGAGCAAAGGACAGGCACTGGACCAGGCTCTTGCCTCTTTCAGTAGCCTGTTTCAGAGTATTTAATAGTTGGTATTATTTAACGGCAACACTGTCTGGCAAAAAGTGAATCCACTGTGACCCAGGTAAGCAGGATTGTCATGCACTGGGCCATGTGTTGCGAAGTACCAGTGTTTATTTTGCATGTTAATTTTAATAAAATACTCTGCATCTTACAGGAGCCATTACATGGCAGCCTGTGTTAGAATGATGTTAAATCATCGTTCACTTGAGGATGGCTCAGCTGTTAAGATGTAGGTGCAGGAAAGATGTTTTCTGAAGTGCCCCACAGTATATTGAACTTGGAAGAGACATAACATTCAGCAGCAGTATCTGTGCTACCTGTGCCCCTCCTTGAGCATGGCAGGGATCCAGCAGAGGGGCTGGGGAAACTATTTTCTGTGGGCTTGTTAAGGCAATCACTTGGTAGTTTTGTGACTTGCTGCATCTTGCAGTAATTTAATGCCTTGGAAGCCTTAGACCATCCCAAACCACTTGCATGTTTCTTCAGTCCCTCAAATCCTCAGAAAATTAATCACTTTTGTATTTAGGAGAACTGGACTTGTTGTTTCCACACAGAACCTTTGGTGTGATTTATTAATGCAGTGTAGAAGGGGCTTCATCCAGTGGGGCCCAGCTCCTGGGGTGGTAATTCCTCCTCATTTGATTGCATAAAGAAAAATAAATAGAGTGCTTTTTTTCCCCAGCCACCACTAATGAGATATTTTGCATACAGCTAAACGTTATGAAACCCACAAGGACATCCAAGGTTTTAATTCTGGCATCCTGTTGTGCCTGTGAAGGATTGTAGTGACCTATCTTGAGTCTGATACCACTGAGTGCTGGTACCACCGGGCTGGTACTTGGATGATTTGTTGCCATTTAGTGTTTGCTGGGATGGGGGTGTTTGAGTTTTTGCTGCCTTTTTCTGGCTACCCCAAGCATGACAACGGCCTAAAAAAGAACTGCCAGTGAATTACTTGTGGAAGGTGAAATCCCTGTTATTATGTGGTCCCTTTGGTAGGCAGCAAGAACCAGGAGGCATTGCACTGGGAAGAGATGAGCAGAAGGGACTCCCAGCACATGTGCTGGGCAGCTGTGTTAGGCTGCCACTCACAAAGCAGCCCTAGTTAGAGACCTAATTAGCTATGGAGCTGATGACTGGTCACAGTGAAGCATATTGCAGCCCTGCTCCTTGGGCTGCAGAGCCAGGGTGGGTTGGCAGGTCTGGGAGCAGGGACCAGAGCTGCTCCACTCATCTCGTGTCATGGCCAGGGGAAAGCAACTGCAGGTTGAAAGGGGGTGCCTGACACTGCTTGAGAGCAAGTCATGGACTGTGTGTTCATAGAACAAACATTGGACTACCAAAAAAAATAGGTAGGGATGCAGTCCTGAGCAGAAACAGTAGTACTTCAGTGCCCTCTTTGGAGGTGTGAGGAGGGGAGCAGGAAATGCAGCATTTGGGATGACTTTGGTGCCAAGAGCCACGTCTGCCTGTGTTCAGCTGAGCAGGAGCTGACACTTAATTCACGATCTGCTTGTTTCCGTTTGACCTTCTCCTGTTACTGCCTTTTACCATAAATAACTCTTCATGCCCAGTGATGTTTATCCCCTAAAGAGTTTCTGGAACATCATCACAGAATCACAGAATTCTCAGGGTTGGAAGGGACCTTAAAGATGGTCCTATGGGCAGGGACACCCCCCACTAGATCAGGTTGCTAGTGATCTGGCCTTAAAATCTTCCAGGGATGGGGCTTCCCACCTCTCTGGGCAACCTGTGCCACTGCCTCACCACCCTCATGGTGAAGAACTACTTCCAAACATCTGCTTTAAATCTTCCCTCCTCTAGTTTGAATCCATTCCCCCATGTCCTATCATTACCTGACAGCCTAAAAAGTCCCTCCCCAGCTTTCTTGTAGCCCTGCTCCCAGCCTGGCTTTTGCAAGGCACAGCCCTCATGCTGGCTCTGCTCCTGTGCTCTTCCAGGCAACATCTCTCCAGAGATGGGACTTCTGGAGAATTGGTGCTCCTCTGGAAGCAGTGGTGGGACAGTGCTGGCAGGGCTGCTGCATGCTTTTCAGACCCACCACCTTACGCTTTGTTCCTGGAGATGTGGAAGCCTCTTTGGTGAGCAGCTGCTTCCCAAACTTTCTGCGTGACCAGGTCCCTGGTAGGGGACTGTCCCCAGCTTGGCTGAGCAGGGAGTGACTCTGCCAGTTCTGCATTTAGGTGTCAGTGTCTTCCTAGACAACAGGGTTAAAACACTGCTCCTTGCCATTGCACACACCCCAGCCACAGCACTTGTGCCGTGGCACCTCTCACCACAGTGTGCAGTGGGCACAGTGCTCTCATTTGCACAAGCAAAACCACAGCCATGTACATAGTTTTAGGGGAGGGATTATCTGATTTCCTAAAATGGAGTTTTCCTACCCCCGTCTCTTTCCGTTTAACATTTTTCTCTGCCAAGAGGTTTCTGCCCACCCTTCCTGCCCTTGCAGCCTTCTCTGTAATCCAGGTTTCCCAAGCCCTCGAGTCCTTTGAAGGGCTTCACAGCAGTGAAGCTGTCAGACAGGTAAAGCAGGAGGTGAGCCCTCCATCTGCAGACCTTGCTGTGGAGCTCCAGCTGTGCTTGATAGCCATGTCTGTGCTGTGCTCTCTTCAAGTAGAAACCAGATAGTTTCTTACTGCAGCTCCATCTGCACCCCCTGGGGCAGAGAGGAGGGGGGGAGGATCCTTTTCTTGTCCAAAGTAAGATTTGTTGCCATTTAGTGTTTGCTGGGATGGGGCTTTGGGGTCTTTTCCTAGTTATCCCAAGCATGACAAAGAGGCACAAAATAAATGGCCTAAAAATAACTGCCGGTGAATTGTTTGTTGAAGGTGAAATCCCTGTTATTATGTGGTCCCTGTGGTAGGCAGCAAGAACCAGGACACCACAAGGGGATGTCACTTGTTTTTGTCCCCAGGACAAGTGGCTTGGCAGGGGGGGCTGTGAGTCTCCCGTGGTTGGTGGGTGTTGGCCATGAGCGGGCAGGGCAAAACCAGGTTTAGGATCAGCCACACTGATTGTCTCCTTCCCAGCATTGTTCCCAGCTGACAGGTGCCCAGTCTGGCAGTGTGTGGCCCAGTTCTCCAGCTGGGTTTTCCTGGGTTTAGTTGCTGGGCTGTACCTGCCAGAGCAGGATGCATCCCACTGGGGTGGGATGAGGCAGCAGCAGGGCTCAGCAAATGGTCTCCAGATTCCCAGATCTTGTTGAGCTTTATTTTGCAAATGGGTCCAAGCCACAAGGCTTGTCCTCAACACAACTGTACAAACAAAAAACCCGAGGCTTTTAATCTGGGGCTTGTTTAGAGGGGGGATCATTTCCCAGGGCGGGTAGCAACATTTGGAAGAAGCCCAGGAGAAGATATCAGGATTTTTGCTCTTTGAGCCCAGAGCTTTGTTGCTGCTGGAGTTTTAACTGCATGGGTTTTGTTTATTGCTAGCCCTGCTGTTAGTGTCATTTTGCAATTATCTGCAATTTTGTGGGTTTAATGAGACCTATAAGCTTTCAGATTAATAGCTGGGTATTTTCTGCTCTTTGCTATGAAGACCTGGGTGGTTTCCACCAAAAATACACCTGTCAGTCCAGCTGTAGCTTGCATGGTTTGGCACTACTCTTGCATGTGTAATCAAATAGTTACTTCCCTTCTTCACCCAGCTCCATTAAGGAGTGCTGTGGACTTGAGGGGGTCAAGTTGCCCGATTTGCTGAACTTTGGTGAGCCACAGCTGTGCTGGGTGGTTCTGCTAGTCCCTCCAACAGCACTCAGTGGGTCCCACTGAAAGGGTTCACAAATGAGGCTGTCTCTCATTCCCATAAGAGCCTTTATTAAATGCTTTCTTCTTGCATGAGGCTGTAAATGGTGGGCACAGTCCGGGTTATGGGCAAGGAGCCTTCACCTGCAGGAGCCATGTGGCTGATGGCTTGGGGCTGCTTGGCTGCATCTCCCCAAAAATGAAATTGCTTTGCTGGGGCAAACTCTCCATGTATTCCCACACATCTGCCATGGTCAGAGGGCCGGGTCATGAGGCTTGCAAAAAATGGCAAACACACTCTGTTGTGTTGCCTGGGAACTGGGTCTGTCACCACTGGGATCACTCTGGCCCACTATGCCAAGTGCCCATCTTCTCAGGTGATGTGGTCCTCCCTGCTGCCACCTCCCCTGGTGTCACTGCATGTCTCAGCAAGACCAGCTCAGGAGTTCCCATAAAACTGGGGATAAAGTGTCCAGTGACCACAGAACCATGCAGAGATGGAGATGTGAAATGCTAAACCTCTCTTGCGGTGAAATGTCGGGGGCTTTCTGCTCGTCAGGCATCACCATGGCACATGTGCAGGCTCTACCCTGCTGGCAGAAGTAGGGGGAGGTCACGTCTACCAGGTTGTTTCCTGGAGGTGTGAGCCCAGAGCTTGTGGCTGGAACCACAGCTCTGAGTGCAACTGAAGGAAGTACACTTATTTTCCTGAAATTTTTATAACAGTTCAGGGCCAGCACTGGTTTTCTACCGAAACACAAATGACTTGTTTTTTTAAAAACTAACCCTCAATAAGCTGAACAGTGGTAGGTGTTTGCTGGGACTCTCCAGGACATCAGTCCCAGGGTCATCAAAAGGATCTGGGTTGCCTGAAAAAGCCTTCCCTCCGTAATTTCCTCACCATGGCTCTCCAGATATTACCTGTGAGGAGACAAATTAAGAATCCTTAAAGTTACACCTTTGAAGAAGCAATCAGTGCTGCTGTCATCAGGGGAGGGTGCTCAGAAACAGTTCCATGGGTTCTTGTGCTGGGATAGAACCAGCCTTGGATGGTGCCTCCTTCCAGCAGAAAATACCTTTGCATGCAGCAGGCAGTGCATGTGTGCTTCAGGGATGAATTTTGGATGTATGGATGCACTGGCTGGGGCGACATGAGAAGATGGAAATAACCCCTTGCTCCATGTCTTGGTGGCACCTAAGGACTGAGGAGGACTTTGGCTCTGGTGGGATGCTCCCAGGGGACCACAGTGCTCCCTGTACAGCTCCCTGCAGCTGACTTACACCAACTCCCTCAGCAGGGCTTCTGCAGTGAGAGCCAGGAGGTACAAAACTCCCTCCCTGCTTTTACCCACCCCTGTTGTTACAAACCCTGAGCCTGTCCCAGCCTGACATATCAATAAACGTGGGTTTGGGGGAAATGTGGGAAGCAGCAGGGAAATACCCGTGAGTTTAAGTGGGGACCATGTAGAAATGTGGCAGGAGCTTCTCCTGGCTTTGACCTTAAAATGTGCAGTTAAACTACAGCAAATTCCCACTGGGCAGCTGAAAGCAGAAGAGCTTTTCAGCCTCACCCTGCCCAGCTCTGTCCTCACATCATTTCCACAATGGACCCTGTTAAGCCTTTACCCCTCTTGGATGCTCTTCACCGTGTTAAAATTTGAATGTCCTCCTTGAAAGCCTCAGTCACCAGCTGACTGGTCTGGTTTCCTCAGTCCTCTGGGAAAAAAGGATTTGCATACAGACCCTATGGGTGGGTCTGAGAGATGTGGTGGGGAAGATGTCTGTGAGGAGGGGTCTCTGCAGGTCTCTGGTGGGTTTCTAGGCAAAGCCTTCACTGTTGGCACCTGCATCATTCCCCACTGCAGAAGGGAAGGGATTCTCAGCTGCTTTGTCCCATGGTTTATGTAATGTTTCTCCTCTCCCCTCCCATGGTGGAGCTTCCGGTTAAGGTGTTTTCCTCCAGGCCCATTCTGCAGGAGCAGCTGTGCCATTGCTAGGAAAGCTGTGGGCATCTTTAAGGACAGTTGTTTTTTTGGTACAAGGGGTGGTCATCCTTGGTAATTGGTATGCTCCTCTTCCTTCTCATGCTGTATCACACTTGGATTTCTCAAACTGGCTTTTTCTTCCTAAGTATTCTGCATGTCTTGCTCATTTCTGCCTGGCTCCATTTCCTCCTTTGCTTCCTGATCCCCCTGGCTGCTTATCCAGATGATTTTTAATCTGTTTACCTGTCGTACTCTCTCCCTTTGTGCATCTGTTTCCTGTTCCTCACTCAGTGTGGTCGCCAGCACCATTTTCTTCAAGCTTCTTGTCCAGCCACATGATGGGTGCATTGTTTGTAGTGTGCTTGCCCTTTGCCACCCAGGGCATGGTCCTCACTGTGGGCTAACCCCAAGGGCTGGCACCTCAACCTGCCATGGACTCTGGTGCTCACTCAGCTGGGTCACTGCTTCCCTTGATTTCATCCAGATTTGAAGGGGCTGAAAAATCCTCCCAGCCATCAATCATCCCTGAGCCTGCCTAGACTGAGATTTGCAGTCCAGCTCTCACATCCATTTACTGCATCTTCCCTTCTCCCCCTCTTCTTCCTCCTCATTGGCCCTTTGCTGCAGCATCCCAACCCTTCCCATTTCATAGCTAGGCTTGTCTCTGGCTGAGGGACTGTTGGATCATCCCTTGGGTGATATCAGCAGGGGAAAGCTTTAAATTCTGATAAATTCAGCCTTATTACTGCAGTCTGAGGGTTTAATGCTCCTTATGTCCCTTCCCTTGGCTTGATAACTCACCTTGCCTCATCCCAAGCCAGGCCACAGCAGCTGTCTGTCGTGGTGGAAGGCAGCTTGGGAAAACTGCAGCTATCCAGAAACCACACACAAGGGTTGGAGGGGCCCTTGACACCCAAATGGATCCCGAGTTCCCACCCATTGCCATAGGATGCTGGTGCTTCCATGCTTTGAGGATCTGAGGGTTGGAGAGGGACTGCTGAAGAAGGGCATTCCTCCAGATAGGAGCCACTGGCAGTGTCCCATGGCTTTCACATGCAGACTGCTCAATAAGTAGCTAAATTTGTTAGAAAAGAAGATAAAAATAAAGCCTCTCTCCTTTGTGAGGAGCTGTTCACACACAGCAAAATATAGAGCTGGTATGTGATGTCAGCCTGTGATACACTGCAGGAGCTGCAAAGGCAACTCTGGGACCATGGGAAAGGTATTATTTATAGCCAACCTCAGTAAATCTTTCCTCCAAAGGTTCTTTTTTCCTTACAGACTGCTCCTCTGTAGTATTACTGGCCATTTTCCTCCCTCTTTGTGCCCAGAGGGGAGTTAAATCAGCACCCTGCAGCTAAGGATGGATTCCACTGTGCCTATCCCTGCACCTCATCTGAGATAAGTGTTTGTTCCCACATTTGGCACCATGTGGATGATTGTTAAAGGAAAGGGTCTTTGCCCAGCAGCAGGGACCTGTCTGGGAGCTGTGGGGCTGCAGCTCCACCCCCAGCCCTTATTTGTTTTTTAAATCAAAAAACCAGGAATGTACAGTCCAAAGATGTGTGAAGTGATCAGCAGAGAATAAATCTGCATCCTTAGTGATTTCTGACTGACCTGGCATATTTTGAATAATGGATTTATCTCATGTCGAGCAGTTGAGAGGGTATTGGAGGATGATGCTGTGGGGGCAGAGGGATGTGAAGAGGGAAATGAAAACCTGAGGAGGAGGTTTTGAGGCAGCTGGTGGAGAGTAGAGTTGCTTTTCTGTTGACCTTGGCTTTGGCACCTTTTGGCACCTTTGCTTTTTTCACCCTTGGGGTGAAAAGCCCCTGGGAGATCTGTCCCTTGTCCTGCCCCTCCTGCCCATGGCAGGGCCTGACCCCTAATGCTTGCTCCTCACCTGTCTTCCAGCCCACCATTTCATCACAGCCACAGCGTGCCAGGAGGCTGAGTACATCTGGATGATCCAGCATTACTGCCTGAAGCAGTTCCAGCTCACCATGGAGGGCATTGGGCAGAGGCTCTGGTGCGACTGGGATGAGACTGTGGGGTAAGTGAAGTCCCTTTGCTCACCCCTCCCTTCCCAGTATTTGAGTACCTCCTACACCCATATTTTTTGGGGTGTAAGGAGGTCAGTGGTGGGTTTTCTTTCATGGGGGGTGAGGAAATGTGCCATTTCACTCCATTTTGCAAGTGCTGCTGATGCCCTGGTTCCAACACTGCTGGGACCAGCTATAGGGGCTTCCCCACCCCAGTCACTTGTGGAAGGGCCACAGGCTGGGCTTTGAGAGCAGTGGAAGTTTTCCATCCAGACTTCACTGAAGCTCTTGACACCATCTTCCCTGAGATCCTTCCAGGGAAACGGGTGAAGTGTGGGCAGCAGGTGGAAGGAGGTGATCCTTTCCTTCTGCTCAGCACTGGTGGGCCACCCCAGACTGCTGGGCTTAATTCCATAGACTTACTGGAGAGAGTCCAGTAAAAGGCTGTGAAGATGATGAAGGATCCTGGAGCACCTTTCCTATGAGTAAGGGCTGAGAGAGCTTGGGCTGTCCAGCCTGGAGAAGAGAAGGGTCCAGAAGGTCTTATTAGTGCATATAAATATGTGAGGGGAGGGTGCAGAGAGGATGGAGCCAGGCTATTTTCAGTGATGACAAGGACAAGAAGCTATGGGCAAAAAAAGCACAGGAGGCTTCCTCTGAACATGGGGAACTCACTGTGAGTGTCTGAGCACTGGCCCAGGTTGACCAAGGAGGCTGTGGAGTCTCCATGCTTGGAGATACTCAAAAGCTGTCTGGACAGAGCCCTGGGCAACCAATTCTAGGTGGCCCTGCTTGAGCAGGGGTTTGGCAAGGTGATAGGGACCTCCAGGGGTGCTCTTCAACCTCCGTTGTTCTATGATCACAAGGGTTTTAAAGGACCCAAACCTAAGCAGTGTTTGGAAATTAGGATGATGGTCTTGCTCAGTTATGGACATGTGGAGAAACCACACACCCCAGTGGTGGAGCTTCAGCAGAAGACAGACTACTGTTAGTGTGGCAGTAGATTGGGATCCCTGTCATGGCTCCCTCACCTCGTCTGGTGACTCACTTCTCAATGGGCATATTTGCTAGATTTTTATTTCCCAGCACTCAGGTTTTCCAGGCAGTCTAGAATGCCCTAACCCAGCCTGAAAATGCCACGACCCACTGAGATGCTGTCCCACCAGATCTGCTGGCA
The DNA here is from genome assembly GCA_038090715.1 of Florisuga fusca. Classification (NCBI taxonomy): domain Eukaryota; kingdom Metazoa; phylum Chordata; class Aves; order Apodiformes; family Trochilidae; genus Florisuga; species Florisuga fusca. Next base: position 74,425 of record JAAWXA010000048.1, on the reverse strand, counting down.
CACCCATTACTTCCAACAGTTTCATGTTGATTTATCTGAGCAGCCAGGGGCATGGTATGGCCTGGCAGTCTTCTGCTATGCCTCCTGTTTGTAATCAGTGTCAGGAAATTAGTGGTGATTTATGACTGAGAAGCAGAGATGCAGTCTGTGTTCCTGGTGGAGAGCTCAGTGGCATCCTTGAGGGATTAATGAGGGTGATAAGGGACCCCACACTCATGCAGCAGCTTCAGGGAGAAAGGGATGTTCCATCTGGGGACTGTACTGCTCTATGAGTTTGGTTTGGCTTTTTCTTTTGATTGCTATTTATTGCAAACCACCTGAAAGATGCTTTCTCTGGATTAGCTCTTTGCTGTTTAAAATGAGCAGAGAATAATTTTCTGGTACCACCACCATGTTGTAATTCATTCTCTTGGCCAGATGGTTTTGATTAAAGTTTGCAAAGACTGTTTGGGGTGTCGTGTGTTAGGGCCTGACAAGAGAAAATAAAAACCCATTCCCCAGTCTGAGCTGGCTTTCCACATTGTACAGGATTGTAGTATCATGGCCTTTCTCTGGGAAAACAAACCCTGCGACTCAACCTGAGCACTGAGGGTTTTTTGGAAATGGTGAGCAGATGTTGCTATATGTCATCAGTGTTTTGAACAAAAATCAGAGTTTTTGTAAGATTTGGTTGATTTACTGCTTCACGACCCTTTCTTCTGTGCCAAATTAAAATCTCTATATGTGTGTGTGTAGGTAAACATATGTATGTATATCTTTTGGTAAGGATATCTTGGATTTTCCTTCCTCTTTACTGGTGATAAAATGAAGGGGAAGAAAAGAGTGGAAAGACTGTGGGAGGTTTTCTGGTTCTGAGAAACCTCATCTTGTACTCAAACATGTCCAGAACTGCTGCTCTTGCTCTGGCCCCCAGCTGCCTCGGGGGTCTCTGTGGGACCTGTACCCCTCTGTCAGCATCTCTGGAGGCAGCATCCAGATGTAGTCCAGATGTAGTCAGTATCAAGGAAAGGGGATAACCACCTCTCTGGGTCTGTCAGCTGTGCTAGGGGTGAGCTGCCACGCCTGGGGCCATCCCAGAACTGTCCCCAACCTGGGCTGTCTCCATGCAGGGCCTGAGTTCAGTGTTATCTGCAAGCTTGATGAGACACAATCCATCTCTTTTGGTGAAGCCATTGCACAGGAAGCAGAGGTGTATCAAAGAACTTCTTTCTCTCTGTTTTTCTTCTAGTTATCTTTCACTAAACTTGTTATCCTCAAGGCACTTGGAGGAAATGTTGATAAACTTGCAGTGTTTAATTTGATTGTGTGAGTCCACAATCACAAGGCTTGGGTTGTTTATGAGATGACATTCTTCTGATGTGCCCTCAGGACACTGGGAAAAACAGGTAGCAATAGCTCAGCTACTGCTGTAGATAACCTGTTCTGTGGGTATATGGGTTTTGGGTGGCCACCTTGCACCAAACCCCGCTGTTCCCTGGGCATGTGTGGGACTTGCCATCCCCTTTGAGGAGAAAAGCTGGTATTAGGAAGTGTCCTAGCAGGGCTGGGCAGGTAGTGGCATATGCTGGCTGGGAGCCCCTCTGTAGGGGGTAAGACTTTATTTCTACCAGGTGTGAGACAAAGAAATGGAAATAAACACCTGCTTAGAGCCTTGTCTCACCTCTACCTTCCTCCAAACTAAGGAATTTTGATGCATGAAACCTGCCCCAAACAAGAATGAGAAATATTAAGGTTTTACCTCTGACAGGCCCCCCACCATCAGCAGCATCAGGTTTGGAGCTGTGACTTCTCATATGTGGCATTTAGTGAAGAAATGCCATGTTAGGCTCAATTGAGAATCATACAATGGGAACATCTGGATAGATGAGTTGTCTCAGCAGAGTTTGTAATTGCAGTTTATTGGCCCTGGCTGCAGAATGTCCTCCCCTCTCACCTTCAGCAGTATTAAACAGGCTCTTGCATTGTTGGTACCACTGCATTCAGATATGCTGTGGAGGGGTGTCTGTGGACCAGGAGAGTATACTGAGGTTCACACCTCAGTCTTGGACTGTGTGAACAAGCACCAACTCTGAGAAAGCTTATCCAATACCATTGAGCTTTTGGGGCTTTCTTAGCCTCTGCTTATTTGGGGAAAGTTAGTGGATTTTGGCTGTGCACAGCTGTGTACCAGGGGAACCAAGCACCTGCTGTCCAGTCTTGCAGCCTCCTCCTTAAAGCTGGAGCTGCATCGTGGTCTCCTCTGTCATGGTGGTGGCCGAGCTGCTTTGTCTGGGAACTCAGCTGTGCATGACTTGTTATCCCAGAGATCAGCTTGCCTACTTTGATCCCAGGTTCAGATTCACCCGTGCAGTCTGGGGAGTAGCTGTGGTCTCCCTCAGAGCATCTGTTTTGGGGATGTGGAATGTTGCTGGCAGAGCTGGAGCTTTTGGAAGGGTCAGGCTGCTGGTCACTCACCTGCAAATGCAGCAGCAGCAGCCAGTGACTTGTAGATGGTTTTCCTGCACAGTTTTAGCTTTCCAGAGGGCTGTGGCCAGACGGAGGCTTGGCATGGGAGTTTGTGGAGTGTTGCTGCATCATTCCACAGTGAGTGGGGTGGGAGGATGCTGTAGTGCTGAGTGGTGCTTTAGCTCCAGGTGCCACTCCAGCCAAGTGCCTTCATCCCAGATATATCCACCCCATGGCATGGCTAAAATCTCCAGGGAATGTTGTCCCATTGCTGTGGGCATGCTGCAGAGAAGGAGCTCACTGGTGTGGTTTCTGGCTATCTGGCAGCTGCAGCCAGGCCCAGACCTGACAATGCTGCCAGCTCTGGCATGGCTGGAAACTGTCCTGTGCCTGTCCCGCCACTGGGCTGCTCTCACAGCAAAGAATGTGCTTTCTGGGTGTGCTCAGGTCACTTATCCATTATCTTTATTGTTTAGTCTGGAGAAGAGGAGGCTCAGGGGAGACCTCATCACTGTCTACAACTCCCTGAAAGGAGGTTGGAGCCAGGGGGTGGTCGGTCTCTTCTCCCAGGCAGATATCAGCAAGACAAGAGGGCACGGACTTAAGCTCTGCCAGGGGAGGTTTGGGTTGGATATTAGGAATTCTTTACAGAGAGGGTGATCAGACTTTGGAATGGGCTGCCCAGGGAGGTGGTGGATTCTCCATCCCTGGATATTTTTGAGACTGAATGTGGCACTCAGTGCCAGGGTCTGGAGCCACAGTGGTAGTGGATCAAGGGTTGGAGTTGATGATCTCTGAGGCCCTTTCCAACCCAGATGATTCTGTGATTCTGTGATCTTGTAGACAACACACTGATCCATTGTTTCATTATCTGTGTATTTACCTTCATGTTGCCAGGTCCCTTCTGGATACCCCTCTGCACCTTGCAGTTTATTTTAATTCAATTCTTCAATTCTTTATTTTAATTTACAGATCCAAAGGAAAGTCTTGTTACATAATTTTTTTTTCCTTCTGAAGCAAGGGATCTGGGGAGGAGAGGAAAACATCCTGATACTCATGGTAAAGGGGAGAGTTGGTGATCCTGTGAACCCTGCAGTGTATTTGTAGTGTAATACCATCTGCACTGAGGGACTGGCAAGGAATAAATGGCAGATCAAATTCTAGTCTTGAAATCAGTTAACTGAGGACTTCCCACCAGCAGCCCAGCCCCATGCCCCCTGCCCAGGTATGCAAGTTCATCCCATGTGGTCCCAATGCTGCTCAGCCTCCTCCTGCTGCAGCATCACTTAACTCCAAACTGTTCCTATGGCAACAAACAAACCAGTTTTAATTGCACTTCATATCAGGAAGGGGAAAAAATATTAAGAGCTATGCAAAGCCATACTTCTCAGAGCAGGCTGCCTGTTTCTCTGCCCACAGGCTGTGGAGATAGGGTGGCTTGGGAAACCCCCTCTCCTCCCATTCCTAGTGCTATCCTGCATTGGCTCTATAATCACAAATTTTTATTATTTTTTTTAGTAATTAAAGGGCGTTTTAAGGGGCATCCCAGTCTCCAGCTGTAACTATAAACATGGAGTGTTATCAGTCCTAGAAGCAGATACTCTGAGAAACTTGCTGTTAATTTCAGCAACTGCAGCTACTTATGAGAGACTTAGCTGAAAGCAAAATTGTGAGACAGAAAATTAGCTCTGTCCTGACCCAAACCAGGACATCAGCTCTGCTTCTCTAGGATTAGATGAGAGTAACTGAGGTGAAAGGGGACAATTATATGTACACTTTTTTTTTTTCCTAGTAATTTTTAAAGCAGTTAGTTAGGATTTGAAACCACTCAGCACGGGGTGGCTGGCTGAACCAGCACAGGGGCTGTCCTCTCTCTGCAGTGCCAGTTGTTGCTCAGGGCTTCTCGTTTTCAAAATACTTGGGGGAAAAAATAAAACACAAACCACAAAAAAAGGACCACAAAAAACCCCAGAAAAAAACACAGGGACTTGCTGGCTGGTGAGAGGTGGGGTGGGTCATGGTCCTGCAAACATGGAAAGCAGAGTACTGTGAGTGGCAGAGAGATGAGCTCCAGAAGCAAGCTGTTGGTTGAAAAAGGGAACTGAAATTTGAAATAGAATTCATGGAAATCTGAAAGGAATGATTTAACTTATTATTTCTATTCCCTTTTGGCTGAAGCTGCACAAGTTAAGGCATGGTGCCCTGAAGGCCAGCAGAAGGGTGAGCTGCTTCATGGCTCAGGACAGGTTTCCTAAAGGTCTTTGCCTGAAGATGCCTGAAGGTTGCCTGTGGGGCTGATCAGTATTTCCTGATAGCCCTGAAATCCCACAATAATTAACATACATAAACCACACAAAAACTTGCTTCTAGTTATTTATTTCTGTAAGTATTATTTCTGTTTTCATTTACTCCTGTAAATGAAAACCTTATATGCTCTTGGCTGTGGGTCAGCACTTAAAAGTGTGATCGAAGTGGCAAACCCTGAAGGGAATTTTTAAAAAGCAGATCTGATTTTACACCTATCTACCTACACTCTCTGAAAAATACCTAAAAATTTCAAGTAACAATCTCAAATAGCAAAAAAACCCACAGACCTCTGTACTTTGTAGTCTGTGATGAGGGAGCTGGGTGTTGGTTCCTAGCAGTACCAGTTCCTCTTGTTATTTATCTCAGTGTTTTCACCGAGATAAAAAAATTTCAAGTAACAATCTCAAACAGCAAAACCCACATACCTCTGTGCTTTGTAGTCCGTGGTGAGGGAGCTGGTGTGCTCATGGCTGGGTGCTGGTTCCTGGCAGTACCAGTTGCTCTGGTTATTTATCTCAGTGCCCCTCATGCCCCCTCTGTGTTGCAGCACCTACGGGGAGCTGACCAACTGCACGGCACTGATCGCCGAGAGGCTCGACTGCTACTGGCCCAACCACCTGGTGGACGAGTTCTTCGTGGCCATCCACAAGCAATACTTCAGGAACTGCTCGCCCTCCGGCCGGGCCCTGCGTGACCCTCCCAGTGGGGTCCTCTGCCCCTTCATCTTCCTGCCCATCCTCATCACCCTGCTGATGACTGCACTGGTAGTCTGGAGGAGCAAACGCAGCGAGGGCATCATGTAGGGCGGTGCTGCTGCTGGTGCAGGGGAGGGGTGGCAGGACCCTCCCTGGCACACTAGAGTTGTTGTCAACTTCAGCAACCACCAAACCAGCCTGGATTGTACCAGTCCTGTGTCCATGTTGTACCGAAGAAAAAAACCTAACTTCATAACTTGTCCAAGGTAAAAGGAGAGTTCAGCATAAATACAGCAAGAAATTGTATATGTTGGTTGAAAAAGTTGTTTGCTTACTTTTTAAAATGTTTACTCTTCTCAACTGTACTGTATATCCTATTGATGAGATATACTTGAGAATATAAAAGAAATCACTATTGAAATTGTAATTACACTTTTTAACTCTTGCCTTGTTTGGAGGGGGTAAGGAAAAATCAACCAACCAAACAGAAGAGTTACTGTGTTTTTGGAACACTTCAAGTTGGCAATAAAATGGTCTCCTGAGAACCAAATCACAATAGTGTTGCCTTTGATGAGCAGAAACAATACTTTTTCCGTGAGTCATTCGACTAATGCTTGGAGCTTGACAGAATGCAAGTGCTAAATGAAATTCTAATTCTGGTATTGAAATTATTGATATTTAATGTAAGTCTGTTTTTGTCAGATGTTTGGAATGTTTACATTGTTATTTTCAGCTTCTGTTTGGGCTACAGTATTTNCTGTGGTCCCAGGAACCCCCCCCAATAGTCCCATGGGTGGCACTGGTGTCCCAGGGGTGGGCTGGGAGGGCTGACTGAGCAAGATCTGACCCTCCAAAGCAGTGGGAGCCCTGAGGGTCCCTGGGTAGGGGTGGGCAGGTCACCAGGGCTCCTGTTGCTCTTCCACAACACTGCAGCACTTTTCTCCTTTGCCATTTGATATTTGGGCCTTCTTTTCAGGAACAGTTGAACAACTAATAAAAAGCAAATAAATAAAAATCAGCTCCCAGGGCTCCAGAGACTGGTTCCCTACAGCCAGGGAGAGCTGAAGAGGCTTTCTGGAAGTTGGCTTCCTGCCTAGGATAAAAATAATACATGAACAAAAACGCAAGGAAAAAAAAAACAAACCAGCAGCTTGTTCCTAAGGCTGCATGGGAGTTATCAAAGGCAACTTGTGCACAAGCCCTGTTTGCTTATGTGTCTCCATCCACAAGGGAAGGGGACACTGAGACAGTTTGCCTTCTGCCACTGCAGGGGTCCATGGGGTTGCAGATGGCAGTGAGCTCCCTCTCAGGTTCTGGCTGTCTGTGCCCCCCAGAGGGCCCTGGCTTAGGGCTTTGATGATCAGTGGAAACTGAGGGTGGCTGACAGAATATGGATTAACTGCATCTATACAATTATACATAAATATATAAATACACACATTAAAAAAAAAAATATATATATATATATACACACACAAACTGGACATACTTTCCAACCTTTCTTTTTTGTAAGTGATTTATTCCTTACTTTCCCTGACATTACTATTTTGGCAGCAGAGATGTCTCAACTACAGTTGCCTGCTTAAAATAATATGCTGATCTATGTTTCATTTTAAATAGACACAGTGGCAACACTATCTAAAGATGAAGCTCACAGTAAGGCTCTGTCCTGCATGCCAGTCTCAGAATTTTGTTTCCCTGCTTTCCTAGAGCTCCAGTAATGCTTACAGGTGCCTGGGAATCTGTAAGGGAAAAGGCACAGTGAAACTTTAAGAAGCAAGGCTGCACAGCCCTTAAAATTTGCAACTCAGCTCTGCCAGTGATGGAGAAAATTTTGATTTCCTTCAGTGTTTGCAGAGGAACAGTAGGGAAGAATAAATCACAATCATTCAGGGGGATAAAGAATCAATAGCCAACACCTGAGCATTACACACGCTTGCTCTGTGTATGAAAACCACACGTACTTTTATTTCTATGGTTGATCTATTTGTAAAAGCTTGAAATGGTTCCATTGTACCTCCTCTGCACGATCCCACCAGTGAAATGTGTCTCAGTCTCTAGGGCTACACCAGTGCCTCCTGCTTGGCATCACCTGGGTGAGCAGTGGGGAGCCCCGGCACGACGGGCAGCAGACTCCTGATGGCATTTGCTCTGAAGTGGTTTCTGAGGTACATGCTACTCTCTTCTGAAGGATCTCTGCTTGCACACACAGTCTGATACACAGCTACTTACAGAAAAGGCAATTAGAGAATCACATCCTTCAAAAAATCAAGGCGTCCACAAGTGTTGAAAAGAGGGGGCAGGGGGCAGGGTGTTATTATCCTCAGCTGTGTGATCATTCACTTTCAGTGCAGAAGTTTGAAGAACACAATTATCTAATTCTCCAGGTAACAGTGCTTGAATTTGCCTTCATCAGATCTAAGGGTCTGATGCTCCCTCATCACATCCCAGATTGGAAAGCCAAAGGCAGATATCTTACAAGAAAAATCTTCCTTTCATTACATTTTTACAGAAATATGTATTATAGATATATAATTTTACTAATAACTACACACTTACTGAAGTTATGAATTAGCTGGTATTTCTTTTAGCTATTTCACACAATTAATAGAAACAAAAAAATACTGTAGCCCAAACAGAAGCTGAAAATAACAATGTAAACATTCCAAACATCTGACAAAAACAGACTTACATTAAATATCAATAATTTCAATACCAGAATTAGAATTTCATTTAGCACTTGCATTCTGTCAAGCTCCAAGCATTAGTCGAATGACTCACGGAAAAAGTATTGTTTCTGCTCATCAAAGGCAACACTATTGTGATTTGGTTCTCAGGAGACCATTTTATTGCCAACTTGAAGTGTTCCAAAAACACAGTAACTCTTCTGTTTGGTTGGTTGATTTTTCCTTCCCCCCTCCAAACAAGGCAAGAGTTAAAAAGTGTAATTACAATTTCAATAGTGATTTCTTTTATATTCTCAAGTATATCTCATCAATAGGATATACAGTACAGTTGAGAAGAGTAAACATTTTAAAAAGTAAGCAAACAACTTTTTCAACCAACATATACAATTTCTTGCTGTATTTATGCTGAACTCTCCTTTTACCTTGGACAAGTTATGAAGTTAGGTTTTTTCTTCGGTACAACATGGACACAGGACTGGTACAATCCAGGCTGGTTTGGTGGTTGCTGAAGTTGAGAACAACTCTAGTGTGGAAGCCATGGTCCTGCCATCCATTTCCCTTCATCATCTTGCATAGTGCCTAATGTAATCTTCAACTTTATTTCGAAAGTCCTCCTAGAGGAAAGCAGAGTCAGAATTATCCCGAGAATGCCAGAGAGGGGCACAGTTCCACCAAGGGTGAGGGCTGCCACTCTCCCTGAGACCCCAGCACACATTTCCAACACCACATGTGAGGGATGAGGTGACAGCTCAAGTCCTTCCAAGCAGATGTCCGTGCTCTACCAGTCCCTCTGCACTGAAAAAATGAACTTGCCATCGCCACCTCCCAACACAGGCACAGAGAGTGCTGGAGGAGGGGTCCCAGAAGAGGCACAGCAAAACCCCATCCGTGGTTTCAGAGCAGGAAGGGAAGTGGCCTCACTGGATCTAAGAGCCAAAGCTGTGACAGGAGCTGTTACAAAAACTTTGTGCCTTCAACAGCTCTGTCCCAAATACTCATTCTGCTCTCCCCAGTAACTGCACAGTATCACAGACAGCACATAATTAACTACACAATGAATCATTTGACATTTATTGTGGCCTAGCGAATAAAAAAAAAAAATTACTATTTAAGTCAATCCTTTTTTAAAGGGATTCGGGGGGAACATTTTTACACCCATAACCCTCCACAGAAAAGTAGTTTATAAAGCACAGAGACACTGAGCAAGAGCAATTCTGACATACTTTCCTCATTTGATACTTGTCCAAGCTGGGATGCCAGGCAGATGCCACATTCCTGTAATGTTATCCTGAGTCTGAACCTTGCCTCATGCATTTACAGTCTGTTACTAAATATGTTCAACACAAACACACCAAGTGGCCTGTGCTCCAGATTTAAATGAGGGGTTCACAGCAAAGTGCTTTTTGCTTGATTTCCAGCTCTGAGTTTTGCAGGCTGGCTAGAATATAAAAAACAGACACACACAACAGATGAAGAGGGTTTGAATGCCACGTCCTGGTGTGGTAGAGATGCCCAGAGAGGAGAGGCCACAGAAGCTCTGAAATCCTGTGCCCAACAAGTCAAGGCTCTGCTTTTACCAGGAAGGACACAACATCTCATTGCCATGACCTGGGGTACTGCAACAAGGTGCAGCCCTGCTTTGCACAACATACCCTGAGAGAGAGGCACCAGGTTTGCCAATACAGAAACATTACCCCTTGAATCCACCCTGAATGTTCTGGTACAGCCCACTCAGCAAGGAGCTAAATAAAATGAAGTTTACAGACAGAGCAGCAGTTCCTGAATTTCATGTCTCAAGGAAGTAATAGCTGTTCATATCAGGTTTTTTTACTTATTGATAGCTGATAAAACTGAGACCCACAATATGCGCCATGACTTTGTATTTATACTGCTAAAAAAGGCTGAAAAGTAGTGAGTAGTCATTTTTAACTGTAAAGCTTGAAAAACAGGAAGAGAGTTGTCTTCCCTTGCAGAGGCACGGAGTAACTCATGCTGAAATTTGAAATATATGGTAAGGTACTTAAAATAGAACAGAAATCATCTGAGCTAAAATGTCCCCTCTCCAACCTAACTTTGCCTGCTGCTAGCCTGACTTCATTAGCTGTGGGTCCCTCTTCCTTAAAAAGGAGAAGAAATTTAAAAGAAATCTGGATTTTCCCCATGCCTACATAAGCATTTAGCATTACACTGCCACTAAGGCTTCTGTTAGCCATCACATCAGACCAGAATAAAGCAGCAATACAGCCTTTTGCTACTGCAAGCCTTCGGATGCATTTACATTTCCTTGCCCCCAACTCCACACGTCCAACACTTCCCCATCAGCTCCCTTTATGATGGATTCATTTCTTCCAGTGAGCTTATCAGCAAAAGGATAAAGGTTATCTCATGGCTAAAGTCCCAAGTCAAAGGATCAAGAGAAGAACCACAATCCATCAGCAATGTTGACTGTGACTTCTTTTTCCACTTGATACATATATCTCCCAGAGATGTCCATAAACTATATGCAAAGTGCTCTGAATCTCAAAGAAGTCAAATCTCAAAGAAAAAAACAGTTAACAGACAAAAATATCATAGCTGTGGAAACGAATATATATATGTATTTGAAAATTAACCACCACTAATGGCTCTTCTCAGGAAAGGTACAGATTTGTGCTTTGGAGAAGCAAAAGCAGAGAGCATAAATTCCAGGCATCCATTACAGGAAATTGGCACTGGGCAGTGGAGCTCAAGTGAGCACTGACTGCTAAAAGAAACCAACTCTTCAGGGCTGCAGAAATCCCTTTCCACCTCAGAGTCAGGCTGCCTGAACTTCTTAGGAGGAAGGAGCAGCTTTTTAGGCCCAATACAGCACCTGCTGAAGGCAGTACTCTTGTGTAGTGACTTAATTCTGCTACAAGCACACTCATTTCCATGTTTGTGCAACAAACTGCATGCCGAGAAAGTAATGCTACAGAGTGTCTTAATTTTAACTCAAATTTGAGATACCAGGCAACTTCAATCCTTTGGTGACAGATATGATAGCTGAGTATCACATTAAAAGTGTTTTTGCAGTAACTACTTATAAACACCATGTAATAGCATGTCTGTTAAAGTGTTGCCCAGATCCAGGCTACCTCTGGCACGAAAAATCTCTAGGTACCTTGAGTGTTTTAACATACCACACAAAATTAAGCCTTTTTAATTTTTTTAAAATTTGTTTTCAGCACTGGTATCTTGATGCAAACTCAAACACTCATTATGGCAAATAATGCCAGAAACCTCTAATTTACTGGTTATGATGGTTATTTACAGTATTATGGACTAATCCCTTGCAGCAGCAACACTTGCTGTCAGCCTACTCTTGGGTACTCAAAACATTGGAGCACGTCAGTCACAACCCTGCATCAGATACACAGAACCTTCTGGACCCTCCTATTCTTGTCTCTAGGAGACAGGTCACTGAAAGAAGCTGGGCAACTACCCCAGGACATGAAATAGGGCCAGCCACATCTTCAGTGTATCTATAGCACCCAAGTGCAGTATAGGCAGCTCAGAGCATCCTCCACTTTTTCACCCATACCTTTATCAAGTTTTAAAATGGGAAGACAAGCTCTCAGCACTGATTTAACAGAAGAAGGACCTCAGTGGAGAAGGAGTGCTCCAGAAATCCGTGCCATCACTTAAGCTGATTTGTCAGATGATGGAACTGACATCGTTGGCAAGAATACATTGACAGGATACATGTTGCATGTGAACTTGGCTGCTGAACAGGAGGTTCTCATCCCATAGCTGTAATATTCTATCCTCACATGCCATATGGCTTAACATTTCCTTATTAACAGAGTACACTTTTTCTGTGTGCACTGTTTACTTGCTGTACTGAATAATTAGATGGAGAAAAATTAATTAGAGCAGGACATATTCTGCACTATGAAGGATGCATATGGAATGACACTTGGAAAGAAGAGGGACTCACTTCACAGGGAGTGGAGCTGGAGATGCATTGGTCACCTGGGCTGTGGATGCTGTCATGGATCCTATCACCCCACAGTGGGTACCTGCGCTCATACTCCCTATGACATAAGGCAGTGCAGCTTTACCCTCTTTTAGCTTCCCTTTGAGGAAAGATCCTAAGTGCAGGACTACTAGAAAGATGGCTAGAAGGAATGTTGTGCAAAACACCAACTCATGTTAAAAGAAACAAACTACCCACTTGAATGGAGGTTCTTTCTCAGATTCTTCCTCTGGGAAACTCCAAGAAACTGAACCCAAACCCAAGTCTGCATTACTGCCCTGAGCCCCAACCATCCTTTGATGCCAGGGCAGACACTGTTGAGAAAAAGTGTATCACATCCCATGGTCTCCTTCTTGAAAAGAAGGATCAAGAAGTTTACTGCTGGAAATCCCCCTCTATCAAAGAAGTTCATACCAATGGCCATTTCTGTGTCTGCCAGTACACTCATCCAGCTGATGCTGGTGCCTGCTTTGCCCAGTGGGGCTCCTGCCATATCCAGCTGGACCTGGATCACATCCCACTGTGAGCTTGGCCAGAAGCACAGCTGCCTGCCTCTAGGCTGAGGTAGTTTCCTATGTCACCAGTCATCAAGGCAAAGACAGATGATGAAGGAGCAGAGAGCTGACTGCTACTGTGACCTTTTCTTACAGAGACACTGATGCTGTAACACATGAAATGTCATCAGAAACTCAGCCAGCCATTAAGCCCTGCCAGGCCATCAGTGAGTGCTGGAAATAGACCCAGAAGAGCTGTTCAAAGGGGATATCTAATTTTAAAGTACCATCACTTGCTCTTCACCAACCTCACTGTACAGTATTCGCGTCACAAATTTCAAGACAGAAGCGAGATGGACAAACAAAACTCTGGAGATGTGCTGGGTGGTAAGGAGGAATGAGCCTTGGGTTTCTGTCCAGGAGAAGGACCTGGTGCCTTTCCTTGTCCAGGGCAGATGAAAACACAGATGTGACTGGAGAGGTCTGTGCCTGGTGCTAAGCCAGGAGACGGACTCCTCTGTGCAAAATGGAGTGGTGTGACTCAGAGACCTAACTCAGACACTGGCCCTGTGGGAAGTGCAGGAAACTGAAGCTCAGACAACACCAGCATCCCCTTAGCACAATGGCCGTATCATCACACAGGATGGACAATACAAGTATCAGATTATACAACTCAACTAATGTCTTCCTCATAGCTTTTTTTTTTTTAAAAGGTATTTCATGATCAGCTGGGAATTGGAAACTATTAAAAATGTAAGCAAATAAACAAAGCAAAACATCATAACTCTAAGCATACTGCAGAAGAGCAGAGCAGGCCCCCTCCCAGCTCCATCCAGGTACAAGAGGTACAGATGAGCCCAGACAAACCTCTGCTGAGACCAAGGACCCCACCACCCTGCCCCCAGGCTGTAACATGTCCCCTGCCCCAACTCCAGTCCCTGACCTGTCCCAGTCCTCACCCTGGATAAGCAACTTTGAAAGTGCTCAGTTCTCAAACCCAGGTTTGAGAAGAAACCACCTAAAGCAGAATTTATGTAATTTTGGAGCAGACCCAAAGCAGTTTTGTTGTGAGCTATGGGAGGTGAGAGGGCAAGAAGAGTGATGTGTGAGTAGCCCTGTGGGAAGTAGTGGACAAAAGCAGAGCATCAGACATCATCTACCAGGACCTGGGCAAAGCATTTGACACTGTCCCACATGACATTCTGATCTCTGAACTGGAATAGTATGAATTCAATGGATGGACCATTCATTGGATAAGGAACTGGATGGGTGGTTGCACCCAAAGAGTTGTGATCAATGGCTCAATGTCCAATGAGTTCCAGCTCAATGTCTGCCCAAATACATCAAATTCAAGCAGTTTAAATGATTTCATGGTTTTCCTTTGTATTGTATGTTCTTATAATACAGCATATGTGCAGTGATTTGCCTTAAGAAAAAATTAAAAAGCAAATCTGGACCTAATTAACTTTAGATTAAAAATTGCTGGCTAAAATAAAATTAAAACAATCCCCTTAATTCCCAGCTGATGAGCTTCTTGTCTTGAAAACACCACACTGAAATGAGATTTAAAAATACAACAGACTATAAGAAATTATTACTACAAGATATTTTACACTGAAGGCCTTAACAACCCCTGTACCTGGCCAGAGTGGTAATTTATCACAAAATATGTATCTGAGCACTTGGGAGAGGGCATGTAGACAATTATGGAAACAGAAGGAAATCAGCCACCCCAAAACCCCAGAAGAAAATCATGGTCTGCAATTTGTAACAGTATTTTGAAGCAGGCATTCAAGAACTAAGTACCATTTAAAAAGCTGGAGTTTGATCAGGTTTGGCATCTCTAAAATAGGAGGCTTCATTTCTTCAACAATTTGTATTACAAAGAGTTGTACTAATTAAGTGTATTATTAAACTTTTAATGTGAAAAAGAAAGAAGATCTGCTCAATTTTTGTAAGAAAATGCAAAAGAGTAAACCACCTCAGTCATGACCACAACCCTACAACTAAGACAAACTCTTTCTGATCCACTTGCATGTTTAGATTTACAATTCTGTAAAATTCAAATGGGAAAAAAAAGGTAAAAATCCTCAATTGCTCCCGTTCTTCCCTCTTTTGTGTTAAAGAAAATAACAACATGAGAATAAAAAAGGACTATTCTTACAGAATACTATTTTAATTCAAAGTTTATCAGCAAGGTTAAACTCTAAACAATTTCTGCCTGGACCTTATTTGTGGTTTTACTTAAAAGGTTTAGAAAAGGCATCTTCCAAGCATCAGGAGCCAAGCAATATTCAGGTGACATTACTCATCTCCAGTCAAAGATTTAGGAGGAGGGCATAATAACCCAGACAATTTACACATTAGCCCTGTGAACTGTATTTAAAGCACCTTTTTCTGCCTTCTCTATCTTGCAGGAAATAATGAGCACTCACACCCATCAATCCCCCACACCCACTGCCATTTAAAAATGAGCTGAATGAGACTTTTGAGTGACACAAAAATCTCAAGTATAAGGTGTTTTTCCAATTCAAGTTCCCACCTTGCTATAATTTCCCTGTCATTGTTTTATTTAGCTCAGCCTCTACACAATTTGAAGAAATGTCCAAGCTCTGTAATTAAATTTTACTTCCATTTAGAAAGAAGCAGGTGGGGGATGAAAAACCTACCTACAGAGATATCTCCTACAGCCTCCTGTGCCTGGCAGATGCAGTCAAAACTGCAGTGATTTTCACAGCCCATCTTCTGCACTTCAGATTCTAAACACTGTTTCTAGACATCAAGCAATTCTGATATTGCAAAATGATCAGAAAACACTTTAGTAGATCTCTTTGGTAGCTAAGTCCTAAAGGGAAAAAATGGTGACATTTTACTGTGAGGGGAACACAGTCCCAACAGTGTCCCTATTGCCTGCCACCCACCCCCCAACCCCTTCCATAAAACACTGCACTGTTTTTACTGTGACTGTTTGAAAAACAGTGGCACTGTGGGGAAGAAGGGAAACACTAAGGTTTGGACCTTTTTTCCCCCCAAAAGTTATCCCCCTCCATACAGGAAGGTTACAGAATTGATGTGACCCCTGCTCTGGGCAGGAGTTGAAGATGGCAATGCAAAGACAGAGCACAACATCATCCCACTGAACACAAAGCAGCACATCCACTAGCTGCAGATGCTCAGACCTTCAGTAAGAACCAGACCCCTCACATTTCTTCAAACTTTTTACTGCTTGCCAAGGAAGCACAGATAAAAGGGGAAAAAAAAAAGCAGTCTCTGAAGCTACTGCATGAAGAAAGGGCTGCTGATAATGAGGCAGGGTGAAAGCTGTCAGAGTAGCCACGGATAACTACACCTAAATCCCATTTTTGCAAAGGTGAAGGGACTGAGCCTGCTGAAAAGGGCAAAGCAGCTTCCCTGGATCATTGCTCCCTGGATCAAAGAGTGTGGGTGTCAACACTCTTGCCACATCTGCCTTTTAGCTTATGGAGCAACTTGGCTGGAGACAGACAGTGGAGACTTTTGTGAGTCCTCTGGTCCTACAGCCACAGTGCCAAACGACTCAAGTTTTGCCCTGACTCTGACCAATTGTCTTATTAACATCTATGATTTTGACCAGGTTGCTGAAAACAAAGCAAACCTCCTGGGAATTAAACCAGGAAGCAGGGAGATAGCTCTGTCACTGAGGCTGGTATCAGGCACACCAGTCACCTTGTCAACACAGATGTTGGAAAGGGTTGTAGGGAGTCCTTTAAGAAAATCACCTGAATCATCTCAATTACACTGATATTAACTTCCCCTCTGCTCCAAGTGCACTTCTACCCATGAAGATGCCACTCACTCCCAAAAGAGGGTATGTCCTTGGGATCTGAGATCTTAATGGATAAATTAGAAGTGCAGAGGAAATGGGAGCTGCCTGGATCTGGCAAGTGGGTTTTTACAAGTCATCCTCCACTCCAGTCAAATGATGTTCAAATGACCCTGACTGGGCAGGTCAAAACATAGGGACCTCAGCTCAGAGAGGACAGACTCCTTGTTTGCATTCAACAGTCCTCCCTTTTGTTTTCATTTTACAGCCATGAATTTTTCTGAAGAATCCAAAGCAAAAGCTTTCCTTTTAAGCCACTAATTTGCCTAAAGGATGTAAAACAAATGCTTTAAAACATCTGCATTTCTTCCAGATTTCTATTATTACCTAAGCAAGTCAAACTATCTGCAAAAGCTCAATCAACTTTGTTGAACCTAAAAGAAGCTTCATACAAAAAAGTGTTATGAAAGATGTATACTGATTTCTATAAATATTTTTAGCATGACAAAAGTAATGTTTTCCCTATTTACATCTGTTAGTACAACCAGCAGCTGTGCTGTTGCTCATTTGCATATATCACTTCATGTGAAAAGGCTTCGATGGCTGTAGGATGGAACATAAAATGGGGAGGCAATCCAAGAAAAAACCCTGCACAGTTCTCTAAATTCAAGAAAACTGCAGAAAAACAAAATATGTATTCTACTGTGAGAACAACAAACATCAAACAGGGTGGCTGGGTGTGGAGTGGAAGTGTTTACTGCAATAAACATGGAGATAAATAAATTAAATGAGTCACGGGGCAAATTCTTATGAAAAGATGTTTTTGGACTGGAATGGTTCTGTTAAGCTTAATAAGACAGTTAAGCTGTAATCACAGTAAGAAAACCCCATAATAAAAACTAAACAAAACCAAAAAACCCACATCCAGTTTGAAATCCTTTTAGGCTAAATTCTTCTGTAGTGTGGTAAAAGCTTGAGAAAACAAGGTTAAGTGCAATAGGTTAAGTTCTTCCCCCCAAGAAGCTCCTTCTGCTGCTTACCCACCCATAAACCATGCATGTGGCACCCACAACCACTCATGCAGACTGGAGACCTCTGGTTTGAAACAAATGGCTTGAAAAGACTTTTAGGACAATGAAGATGCTGAGGCTCTGGCTTAGGTTTCTTCCCTGCCTTTCCAATCCAGAGCTCTGGAGTTCCAGGAAAAGCAAAGGCAATGACATACACACTGCTGGCTATTGCCCTGCTGGTGTCTTGATGTGTCACAGAGACATGCATGAAATCAAATCAGTGCATGGAGCAGCTGACACCTGAAAGGTAGCAATTTATGTCAGGAAAGTGAGGCTGCAAGTTCTGGATCAGTTATGAGTAATGCAAGATACCTTACAAATAAGGAAAAAAAAGTTTTCTAACACAGAGATGACAGCTTTGTCTGGTCAAAGGTGAACATGTACTTCACCTCACAAGACACTTTGTGGATGCTTTTAATTAGAACAATTCTTCTCTGTTTAGGTTAGGGTTATCAGGAAATAAGACACTTGATTCAGTATCTAAGAATAAATGCGACTGTTTTATTTGAAGACCATTAAACAAACCCTCACACTTTCATCACGTCACAATTTTGTACTGTTAGAAATAAAAATCAGTGCTCTTGAACATGTTCAGAAACAGCTACTTCCTGTTAGGAGAAGAGACTTCAGAATGTCAAGGGCTGCTGCAGGAATATCAGTTTGAACAAAGGAATAAGGTTAAGTGGGAAACTTTGTACCAGGCAACAAACAAAGACAGATCCCAGACCATGAGAAAGTCAACGTAAGTGAAACAGCACAGTAAGGACAAGACTATCCTAATTCAAGCAACACATTTACTCAAATATTCTACAATGCAAACAAGCTAAAAACCAAGGGCCTGACAAAGCCAGCCTGAAGCAAACATAATGAGAGGAAGATAGGGGCATGCCACCTCATGTCAGCTCTAATGATATTCCTCTCCTGACAAGTACTAAACAGCCTTTCTGTTGCCTTCCTCGAGCTAAGAGCCAGCTGCACCAACCAAGCTGACAATGTCCAGAACTAACAAGCTGAAGATGAAAACATATTCATTTGTATCTTAAATTTTTGGACCCAGATCACAAATCAAAAGCCTGTGGAGATCCTGGAGGTGCAGATTTATCCTGGTAGCTCAGAGTCTCTCTGGAAGATCAGTGGCAGGAAATGCACCAAGAATGGGTCAAAGATGGAGATGACTGTCCTGGGTGGAGAAATCTGCTGTGTGTTTACAGCACAAAAGGTAGAACTGAAAAGAAAGCTCAGGTTGGCATTCCAGCCTGGAATGCTGCAAGTCCTAAAGAGACTGTTTGTAATGATGACCCAGCAAAGCAATGACAGACTTCTAGTATTATGTACCAGTGTTAAAGGCTTTGGACAACCATTTGAGATCCCTGGTAAAATAGTAAGAACAAACAAAAAAGTAAAGAGCAGAGAAAGGTAGTCAAGACATCCAGTTATAGCTTACCTTTGTGTCTTTACACATTTGTTTTGCAAAGACTAACTGGACCATCCCATACAATGAACTGTCTGGACAACTGTTCTGAAAACTCCTGACCTGAAAATATTTCTTATGCCAATAAGTTTTAAAACCAATACTGTCTCTCTAGATACAGAAGTAGCTATATTGCCTCCAACTCTTTTTTGCTATAAGCCTGGATCCCACAGCAACTCTTGAGAACTTTCTTTTTCACTATAATTTCTTGGCAGACAGTGACTGCACATACTTCACATCAGAATAAGATCTCTGAGGTCCCTTCCAACCCAGCCAATTCTATGATTCTATGATTCTACGACTTGAATCACACATGGGTGATAATTTTCTTTCAGCCAAGGAGCCTGGGGCTCCTGTAGAATATAGAAATATCATGGCTGAGTAACCACTCATCCTAAGGGGAGTAAATGGCATGGAGGCACTGCCAAACCATTAAGAACACCTCTGAGCAGCCCAAGGAGAATGGATTCTGGAACCCCAATGAAGCCTCTGTCAGTCTTACGCAGTGCCAAAGAGGGGTTCCTCAAGAGTTCAGACTCAAGAGTTATTGTTAGGGACTCAATCTTAAGACTAGCACTGATTTCCTTGCCAAAGATTATCTGCTCTATCACAAACACCGGCTGATTGCAGGACTGAAGTTTCTAGGATGTCAGAAAGAAAACCTGTAGAAAATCTCAGCTGTGATTGTGGTCAGTGCAGCGCAGCACTGATTTTACAGTAACAATTCTGAAAATCAGAAAAAGCATTTATTTTGCAGGCAGATAAATGCAGAATGTCAAGCTTAGATTACAAAACTGGCTGTTTCTTCCTTTGTGCATTTTAGCTTTTCTATATAATGGAAACCCTTGGAACCTAAAAGTAAGAAGTTAACCTGCAAATCCTTCCGCGTCTAAGTGCAAATACAGCTTTTTCTAAAGACAAGATTTTTGTTTTGTTATTGAATATTCACACTACTGACAAGGCAGTCAGAACATGACAAGCTGAATTTTTCAGATCATTTCCTCCCAGGTCTGCTAACACAGAGCTGGAATCCATAGGGAAGACCTACTTTTTGATAACACTTCATTTGGCATTTGTAACCAACACACTTTTCTTCATTTTCTTTGCCAAAATGAATGCGAGGCTGAACAAGGGAATATTTGAAGTCTGGCCTAGCACAGCGCTGCAAAGAGATTACAGATTAAGTTGTTTATTGCTGATCTATCACTTCCTTATGTCACATTCAACAGGTCACCAAATGAAATCTCAGCCTATTCTGACAAATACATCAGTGTGCTTGACTGACAGGTATGCAACCTTGATTGCTGTGTTCTTAGCTACAAAACCAAGATGCTTGGTCAGACATCATCTCTTCATGATGTGTCAAGTGAGTCACCATACCCAGAAGTACTGCCAGAGGGTCCTGCTGTGGACATGGCAAGAGTGTAAGGAACTCTGCCTTTAATCAAGAAACAGCCACCAGGTGAAGGATGTTGCTTGACTCCACTTTTTGACACATTCATACCAAAATTCTCACGTGTTGCTTCTGCACAGCAGGTGTACATGCATCTATCTCTCCTCAAGCTGCAGGAAACAACTACATCTCAGTAAGGTACAAAATAAAGATAAGATAAATTCAGAAATTCAAACAAGCAGCACAGAGCTGTCAGTCATGAATCTGAGGTTACTGACAAGCAGGCAGCAGGAAAAAGGCTGGTAAAATGCCATGTCAGATCTCATAGGTCTCTGCACAATTAGCAAAATACCAGGCTACCCCCATCACCTTGGATCTGGGTATTATACTACAATCACATCCTTCCAGTAACAACAAGATTTCATTTTGCTTTTATCCTCATTGCTTTATGCAAAATTACATTAGGGTAATGTTAAACCAGCAACTCAATAGCAGTTTGCAGTCCCTCTCCACACTGCAATTACCCTTTGTTCCCACACACAGGAGACTGGAATGAACAGCAGGCAAGCTGTATTTGCACTTCATTACACCCCTGAGTCTTGTAGGAATAGTTAATATACTTTCACGTGCCATGCTGAAATTGAGAAAGGAGAGTTAGGTAATGGTATTTTGTGGAACAGCTGCCACAAGATAAATCCTGAGAAATTCTGAATGTTCTCAGCTCTTTTTTAATTGAAGGAGAAATTGAGGGCATGCAGCACCTAGCACATTTAGATGTGCAGCATGACTTACCAGTGTTTTCCAGGTACCATGGAGTCTCAAACTCCAATGTGGTCATTCTGCCCTGCCAATTATTGATAGAGATGTGTTCTCAAGTATTCTGAAGAAGCTGTCAAATAATGCTTTGATGATCTACATTCTCCCTTTGTTTGACTGACACATAAAAGCACAGTTTTATTATTAAAACATTCAGTTTGTTATACCTGTATATTACTGGATTTAGGAAACAAACTTTGAAAAGGATACATAAATGTACCTATTGTTTAACCCTTAAAAATAATTTAATAAAATTTCAAAGCAACTAAGAGCTGGATTGTTTTCAGTGAGGGACTACAGGACAGAGCCTGGCACTCAACTTGGGAAAAGACAAGAAAGATATGTCTTAATAGATGGATTCCAATACATTCTAAGCTGCACAGGTAAGCTTGTAAAGGTGGAAGGAGGACTACAAAACCATTCTGAACTTCTAAGTCCCCACTTATGTCCCACAAGTAGGAAAAAGTCTGAAGAGGCAACAGCTGTAGACTCTGAACTCACGGAGATGACCACTTGCAAACATGCAGCCTGTACTGATGATTTCCAGACTGGAGATGCTTCTGAACATGAGTACCTACTCAGATGTTTCCACAACACCTAGTGGGCTTCACTTGGAATGTGTATGCAGGAAATGCTGCTTAGTGAAAAAGCAGCAAGTACAATGCAGAATGGGAGCACTAATGTTAGCCAACCTACAGCCTCAAAAGTTTTCTGCTTTAATCAAAAGCATTTCCACTCAACAGAACTGTCCTGCTTATTACAGTGAAGAGATAGAGAGATAATTCAGTAAGAATGTAAAACCTGACAAAAGGACTGAAGACCCTCCCACATCAAAGAAAGAAGAACTGTGATGTCTACACAGATCTACTGCTTCACCTTGGCAACTCTCCCAGGGGCTGCAGTGGGGGCAGGGTACTACCAGGTCTGGGGAAACTGTGACTCTCTGCTCCCCCCTCCAAGATTTGAAGCCTCAGGGAAGCAATACAAAGAAAACAGAGTCTAGCACACTATCTTCAAAAACAAAGTACAGGTTTTCCCTCTGTGCTGTTACTTACCATGAAAACACAAGTGACTTTGCACACTCCATCACTTCTCCCCATGTGCCCCTGCAGTTAACACAGGCAGGGTGCAGCTGAGAAATTGCTCCTCATCACACAGAAGCAGCTATCACACCTGACCTCAGGCATGGTTGCTCCTTGAGCACCAGCTCAAACACACTAATAGTAATAAAATACATTCTTTTAAGACCACCCCAAATAGATTTTGTTTTCAAAATAATGTCTCTGTTCTGAGACTAATTTCCCAGCTGTCTTGAGGCATCGCTAAACTGTAGCCCTCTCAACATAAAAAACTCTTCAACATTTATCTAGAAAGATTCTTCAATCATATGTCAAACAACGCATCAGAAAGGTTTAATTAAAACAAGAGATCCTGACCATGCCAAGTGTGACTTTTATATGCTTGACGGATGCCTTTACATGATGTAATGTGACACAACTTCATCGACCCATAACCACAAGTAGCCTGTTCCTCCACCCTCAATCTCAGATGAGGTACAGCTCACAGATGTTCTTTGGGCCACTAATCCACACCATGATTTCCTCTGCACAGTTCATAATACACACAGAAGAAATAAGATCAGTAAAAAGACAATAAAGTTACGGCTCTTGTCTTTCAAACTTGCCCAGACTTCTCCTGGCTTCATACAAGCATGCAAAGTGGAAGAACTGAGAAGTAAAAGCTGCATTTTGAAGGAGACAGAGAAGGTGCAGTGACCAGCAGAGGCAATGACTGTGAAAATCTGAGGGGCTCAGGGTGAGATGGTGCTGTACAGTGGGGGGGGGGGCCCTGGAGCCCACGACACTTCATACCCAGAACCACGGGGAAGAAACCCATAAACTCGGTGGCTCAGCCCATCAGGAGCGGCGGGGGGCGTGTCCAGGCAGGCGAGGGGGGGATCTGAATGGATCTAGTAACTGGATTCTGGATTCTAGTAACTACAGCGGTAGTGGATCAAGGGTTGGACTTGATGATCTCTGAGGTCCCTTCCAACCCAGACAGTTCTATGATTCTGTGATCTGAGGAGCGTGGGGAGGAGGGGCGGCAAGGAGCTGCACAGGAGTTCGCTCCAGGCAGTTCCTGGGAGCAGGGAGAGCAGCAAGACTCTGAGAAGCTGCTGACTCCAGAGGCAGCTGAAGTTGTGGTGGCTGTTCTCTCTGAGAAGTTTTAGTATGGCTCCCACTCAGGGAAAAGCTGCTGCCAGGGAAGAGTGTGGCAACCCAGCTGGAGATTCCCCCCGGACACATGGGGAGCCAGGGCTCTGTGTGACAGGAGTGCCTGAGTCTGTCACTGACAGTGGAGATTGGCAGAGACCCCCTGTGAGATGTGAGCAGAGAAATGACCTGCTCAGCATGGATACACAGCTGGAGGACGAGTCCAGAGGAGTACCAGGGAGTGTGAGAGGGAGACAGACCCAATATTGGTGTCATGACAGCCTCCCTGAACCAGGTTCAACCATCAGGTCAGGCTCGTGGCTCAGAGTTCTCCCTGTCCCCTCTCCACCTGGTCAGGAGCAATGGTCTGCAGGATAGTGAGCAGGGGCAACAAGTCCCTGCACAGCATCAACAGGTGACCTCCAGTAAGAGATGCAGTGCTCTGCAAAGAGAGCCAAATGGTGATGAGGACAGCTCACCAAACTTGGAGGGGCCTCTGAGGCCAAGTCATACTGTGCTTCACACCAAAACCTCCACAGATAAGAAAACAAGACGGGTCCTTGTCATAGGTGGATCGCTCCTAAAGGGGAGGCCCTATATGCAGACAAGATCCACTTCTTAGAGAAGTTTGCTGCCTCCCTGGGGCCAGGCTTAAGGATGTATGGTGTAAACTCCCCAGCCTAGTTAAACCCACAGGTTATTACCCATTACTTGTCTTTTGAGTAGGCAGTGATGAAGTAACCACCAGAAGTCATGGGGCAATGAAGAGAGACTTCAGGGCCCTGGGTCAGCTGGTTAAGGGATCAGGAGCACAAATAGTGTTCTCCTCTATCCCTCCAGTTGTGGGGAATGATGAGGGACTCGTCAGGATGAAGCAGCAGATCAATACCTGGCTCCAAGCCTGGTACTACTGGCAGGGGTTTGGCTTTTTTGACCATGGCTCAATGTACAGGAGCCCAGGCCTGCTGACTAGGAATGGGAAGAGCTTACCCTGCAAGGGGAAAAGGGTCCTAGGACAGGAGCTGGCAGGGCTCATAGACAGGACTTTGAATTAGGTATGAAAGGGGGCAGGGGGGAAACTGGGGCCACTAGAGAGGAGCCTGGATGCAGCATGGCAGTGCTCATGGAAGGGGAGGGCACCAGTAAGGTCCTATAATCTTGGTTCTTTGTGAAGGAGGAAGATGATAGTCCTTGTGGCAGGAGGAACAAAAGATTTGGTGAAAGGTTGGTTACTTTGGAGACATCTGAGTATGGTCTAGAGGGTATCAGGGCTTCTCAAAAGGTGGCCCAGCTGAGGTGCATCTACACTAATGCATGCAGCACAGGTAAAAATCAGGAGCTGGAGGCCATTGTGCAGATGGAAAACTATGATATGGTTGCCATCACAGAAACGTGGTGGGATAACTCACCCAGCTGGAATACTGCAACTCATGTCTGCCAACTTTTGTAAAGAAATAGGCAAGGAAGGAGAGGCAGTGGGGTTGCCCTCTATGTTAGGGAGAGATATGATTGTGTAGAAATTAATGGTGGTGATGACAAGGTTGAGAGCTTATGGGTTAGAATCAAGGGAAAGGTCAGTAAGACAGATATCATCATGGGAGTCTGCTACAGACCATCCAGCCAGGATGATGAGGTGGATAAAGTACTTGGGGACATGTTTTAGTGGTGGGTGATCCAGAATAGAGCAATAGGGTTAGGATGAGGCTGGACTCACTGATCTTGGAGGGTCTTTTCCAGCCTGAGCAATTCTATGAAGGATGAGATCTTTCTGCATGCCTTCTATGGTAAAGACTACTCACATAACTGCACCAAACCATTCTGCTATTATTTCCTGCATAGAATATGCACAACTCCAGGGAAAAATCCAGAAACAAGAAGGAAAAGATCACCTGTTTTGGGGATATGGCTACATCATGGTAAACAATTCTAGCATGGAGTAAACAACATCGTGTTGAGTTTACTTCCCCAGATAAAGCACATTTTGCTTGAGTATCTGGCTGCTAATAGAATGAATCACTTGACTGCCTGAAGTACCAGCTTGAATGCTTTAAAAGGACTGGAAATCACTGAGTACAGTATGTGTATTTATTTTAGGAACAATATACTGTAAGTAAAGCACTGACTCACCTTGTCACGCAAATGATGCTCTGCAGCCTCAATATTCAAAGGATCGTCAAAATTCAAAAGATCCTGGAAAAAAAGCAGAGAACATTACAGTTCCCACTCACTGCATCCCACAAGGAAACCAAAGCCTGAATGGCCTTGGATATTATCTTTCATCAAGATAATGAAATGAAGCAAAGAAGACCAGGCAAGCCTAGTGCCATTTTCTCACTTCTACCTTCTTCAAAGGTAGATCCAAGTGAGTCTGATGATTGCAAACCAAATAACAAGCAAGGCATTCAACCCTATCTGGTGGCATGCCACTCACAGCCCTGTGACACTTCTCTTTGGCAGTGACACATTTCTATAAAACTGTAACAGATTTAAACCAAATTCTGAAGGAACACTGGAAGTTTCAGAAGGGATAACTCCTGTTAACTTTTGTTCACAGGAAAACACTTAAAAAAACCCAGCAAACAGCATGGTAATAAAGCAGGAGGAAGTTTCTTAATACCATCTCCACAGGAAAGCAAGGTAATTCCCTCTTGTGAAGAAACTATAGAACCTGGAACCTTAAGAGGCAATACATGGGTTTCACATTAGGTGATGCTGAAACCAAACCAGGCATGAAAAAGGAAAGTGAATATCCAAAATATTGATTTACTTACAGTAAATAAAGAGTTTAAGCCCCAGACAACATCCTGCAAAGGAAAAGCACAGTCAGGTAGGCATGCATTTGACAAGTTTGCATACTTTACTTTTCTCTTAATAGACAGAATCCATTACAGGAAAACAAATCTAGATTAAGGGTGATGTTATCCTAATTAAAATAAAAATATCAAAAAAAGCTTTCCCATTTCAGGGATGCTTGATATTTAGAAGTCATCAAAACACAAATGCTGTGTATTCTACCAGTATCTTTCTGTGTATAGAAACTTTATTCCTGTTGCTTCTCTGATCAAGGAGAGACATAATACTTTAGTATATACCACCAACTGGCTGCACTGCTTAGTTAAAAGGGTAGGTTTAAAACTTAATCCAGCAGTCCATTCTTAAAATTAAAAATGTAAAATGGTGTCAGACAAATATTTGAAACTGTGTCAAAACAACAGAGAAAAAGAGATACAGGTGTAGTATGAAAAAATACCATTCTTATACGAGAGTACGTCTCAACTTTACTGCCTTTAAGCATCTGTTTAAATGCAGCTGGATAGCACAGGTCTGAAATTCCTACAAGCAGAAAGCTTCAGGGTATCATCAAACACAGTTTATTTTGGGGTGGGCACCTCCAAAACGGTTCTACTAGCACTCTCCTAAGAGTCCACATCCTTCATTACAACCTTCAGAGAATACAAGAATGCACAAGATTCAAATATTACAGGAAGAGATTTAAAAGCATCACCAACACCGAGACTCAGCTTTCCTACCTGGAGCAAAGACTATTTCTTACACAGCAGAATAACTAAGCTACCTACTGCAAAATCCCACTCAAGTCTGAGCACTGGAGCTCCCATCTTCCAGGCAGGTAAGATCAGACATTGCACCTCCTGCCCTTACAGCTTTCTAGCACTTGACTGCTTAGCCATGAAATCCACACTGCCCGGTTTCCAGGAGTGAGACAAACACTGCCCAGAAATCAGGTCATAGCTAAGATGTACCTTTCACAACTAAGATGAAGTAAAAAATTCCTACCCATGGCAAAGAATTTCAGTAAATGAGAGCATTTGTTTATTTCCCCTTCTGGACCCTCCACTGAGAGTGGTAGACCACAGAAATCCGTATGCCTGAGGAAAGTTATCCAATTATGCCCTAACAAAAGAGACACAATGTCACCATCATCCAGACAACAGCCTCTCATGCTCCAGTTTTCCTTTCATCTCACACAACCAACCTACTCTATTTATCTGCTTTTAATAACGTGAGCCTGCCCAGCAAAGCTGATGTTGTCAGACAATTTTCAATTTCAGCATCTTCTCCTAATGGAGCTTTTGAAACCATCAGGTGTGGTAAGGACAGAAACTCTTTCAAATGCACTCAGCATCTCCAGTGGCAGCACAGACACAAACTGCAAGGAAGGAGACACCCAAGACACATAAGAACTACAGTTCTCTCTACATTTTAAGACTATAGTGCTGAGCAGTCATCCCACGCTCAAATGGCTGTACTGTCAGTTCTTTGGCAAGTATGAGAAAATATGAGAAATTAAAAACTATTTCAAGTAACAGATTAAAAGTCACTGCTCTGCCCTTTTGTGCTTGTTCAACTACTGTCACACAAACTGAACCTAGCATGGGTTTGCAAATGTGGCATTAAGGAACGCAGCATTAAGCAGTTCCAGGAGTAAATAGAGTGCAATGGTGCTAGAGAAAAAATAAGCTGAAGTCACCGAGTAAAGGAGAATTTCAGTAGTGTGAAGAGTCTGGAGAGTAGGAACAGACATGAAGGTCCTGGCTCCCACTATCCAGTGCTTACTCACAAGGGTGCACAGCACAGCCCAGGCTGCCACAGCCTCCCCTTCACAGTGTCACCACTCCCAGGCTCTTCCCTGAGCATCCTGTGGATGCTCCAAGCAGCAAGGAAGCAGCCCCAGGGCTGGCAGTATCCCCAGCCTGCTGCTGTCCCCAAAGACTGTGCCACCCTTCAAGGAGGCAAAAGGAAGGTCTTGAGAGCATTAAGAATTTCTTCCATTAAATTTTAACCCCCTGTGTTCTTCCTACAACCTTTGATAACGGGCATGGTAATTTGCTT
>JAAWXA010000048.1:28075-46171 GCA_038090715.1 Florisuga fusca | reverse complement strand
GCAGGAATAAATTAGCTTTTAAGGTGTCACCATGTAACAACAGACCGTAGCTGGAGAATGTGGTGCAGAATTACAGGGCTGAGTGTCAAAAAACATTTTAAAAAACTATGAGGAGCTCACATCACTACACTGACTTATTTCTAAATCCTGCCTGAACACCCAAAGGGCATCACTGACATTCACAGGGCTGCAACCTGTTCACACTGTTCAACCTTTCACCAGCATGGCTAAAGAGAAATAAAAGTGTAACTTGGTCACCTGGATTCTGAAATTCTGAAGTGCTTGCCTTCTCTTTACATTTAACAGTGCTGAAGCCCCCAGACTCCCAGAAACTTCCCACCAGGACATGTGCAGAGTGTCCCTCCAGACAAAACAGCTTCTTCTCCAACCCCAGCAGCAACAAGCTGTACCTCACAAGTGTAAATGTTGCAACTCAAAACAGAAATGTAAATTATAAACAATTATTTTCCCACATCACTCTGTAAACATCTCTTTTCAAAGTATACCTAAATTGCTACAAATTCTCATTTGCTGCTCCCTGGTTTCAAGACTCTGGGACACTTGGCTCATTATTTAATCACGGGTGGCTTTGCAGAGAGTTCTGTCAAAATGATCCCCAAAGCCCCCAGCAAAAACCTCTGTAAGGTTGTGAGTTGTCAGACTGCTGTGTATTTTCATAGCCACCCTAGACACCAAAAAGTATAAAATAATTATTACTACTGAGTAACTTGTGAAATTCTTAATATTGTTTTTCATCTGTTTCCACCTATTCAAGTTTTATAATTTCCTGGATTCATTTTATACCTTTGCATGGCTCCATAAAAATAATGCTGAATTACTACCAGAGGGCAACACCTTCCAGAAGTTTGAGGTTAGTCTGGATTTATAGCTCAGATATTGGGAAAGGGAAGTGAGATGGAACGAAGTAAGATGGAACAGATGAGCAACAGCAAAGCAAGTATTTAATATTTGAAAAGCCTGACACTGTTGCATTGCAAAAATAACCACTTAGCATTACTGACTTCAGGAGAGCTGCTTGTTGCATGCTGATAAGCACTTGCCAAAACACTTGCTTCACATTTTTTTTTGCCTAACTGAAAGGATTTTCAAGCAAACAAAGAAAGAACAGATCCTGACAGATTTAACAGTTTAAAAACTTCAGTTTTAATGACAGCAACTCATGCTTGGCTAACGTTTACTAAACTTCTGGCTTAAACAGTCTGAAAGCAGGAAAGTTAACCCTATGGACAAAATTTTTTAAGGCTGTCTTCAAAAGTAGGAGCAGGACAGATGCTGCCTTACAACATTACTAATGCACACCTTGATTGCTGCTGAGCTTCAAGGAGACAAGCACCAAGGGGAATTTGACAGAATGCCTGACAAGGTTCTGCCCTGTACAATGCTGCTTTTTTGTTAACTTTCTGATACATGCTTAACATTAAAGTTACAGAGTAAAAGTACACTCCGAGGGGTATCCTCAGAGCAAAACAGGAACAGAGGACCCTTTCACAACAAAAGCAGCACAGTCTGCTTGGGGCTGACCCTGCAGAAAAGGCTGCAGAATTCCCCAACCCATTTCTTCTGGTTTCTGCTCCATCTGTGCCAGACAGGCCCTCTCCCTGTTCCCCAGACCCACAAAGTTAGATGCCTGCACAAGCCAGCAGCAGGTCTCAGGTATGCAAGAGTTTTTAATTCTCCTCCACTATGTTAGTTCAGATGATTCAAGTGTGACACGTGAAGTAAAAAGCTGAGGTTCCCAAGCAAAGCAGTACCTGGATAAATTCACAGAAGATAAGTGGAAGAGGGTGTAGTGAAGGAAATATATTCTGCTCCATGGCACTGTCACCTTTATAAGCTCAAGCACAGGGTAATCAACAAAAGCAACTCAGAAGGTTCAACACACTGCTATTTGTAACTCTTTATAATCACCCCTTTTTTCATTCTCATGTACTTTTGTGTTACACCTGAGTGAAAAGTTAGATTGAAACCCCTTATTTACTGCACACCAAATGAGGAGGGGAAAGAATCTGCCAGTGCAGTGATGTTTGAAGCTCAAGAGCAATGACTCAAAATCTTAGATGTGATACTAGAATTCAGGCACTGAAAGAACTGCTTAACACTAGTCTTGAAGTTTTAGAAGGCAGGCATTCTTTAGTGCAGTGCTGGGTGCACATGAGATAGTTCTCAAAGTCATGCATGCCCTAAGTGATAACAGGCAAGACTTACATATTGTGCTACTAGATATATACTAATGGAACTCATTGTAATACATCAGTTTTCCTGGAACCTATTGTAATACTTGCATTCTTAGGTGGAGGGTCTTCTGTGGTCTTCCAGGAAGTTGTTCTGTATAATGTTGTTCTGCATTTTGTTGGGTGGCAATTCTAGAGGGTCTTAAGCCAATTCCCATCTGCAGGGCCCTTAGTTCCCTGAGCTTGCTACTTACACACAAAAGGCCTGGACACTGCTTAGATGAACCCAAATCAACCTCCTGTTGTTTAGTGACAGAAGAGTCTTCAGGAGATTCACAAGCACAGTGGACTACTACTGCCTCAATCTACAGGATGTTGGCTGAGAGGTTTGTCATTAGTCATTTAGCCCAGAATGTGGATTTCACCAAGAATAATCTCATTTCAATATCTTTCTACAATAATATAACCTAGTCAGCTAGCATTCAGCTGTATCAGTACATTATCTAAAGTAAACTCATAATTCCCATAGAAATATATTAAGTTTAATTCTATCTTGATATACTTTTTTATTAAAGCTAATAAAGACTGTTCTATAGCCATCAAAAGGCAAGGAGCAGCAGTCATTTAGACAAGCAGATGTCTCAACTAACTTTTTTTACAAACTAAAGCAGTAACTCCAACAAAACAAGTGCTAAGCTTTGTACATCACAGGTCGGAAAAGGGCTTGAAATTACATCCTAAAACTCAACATGCTGAAAGTTCAGGCCACTGCATGGCTGTCTCCTGGTTTCCTGGGGCAGCTCTCTGCTATCTTGTCTGCTGACACACCAAGATGGTTTTCACTTCCATTCACCTTCTTCCACCAAGCTCAGCTTCTTTCTCTAGAAAACCAAGTGTCCTTCACCTCACCCAGCCTCAGCTTCCCCAAGCTCTGTTGGACACCTTATGCCTCATCACTATGCCTCCAAAAACATTTCCAGTTTCTCCTCATGGACTAACCACCTGTCTGCAACCACTGCCATGTCACTGACTGAACAAAACTTATCACTGGTCCAAGAGGTAAAAAAAGTTTTCATGACAGGAATGGTAGAAAGTTTTTAGCTTAGGAAGAAACTGCTTCCCTCCTAAGCAGTCCTCTCTCAAAATGTTCTCTCTTTGCATTTCCTCTCCCCATCCTACTCCTCTGTAATACTGCAGGTACCACTGCTACACAGTACCTTGCAAAATTCCTGTGGCAGATAAAAAAACCTAGTTCTACCTGGAAAAATGTGATTAATAAGGCACCAACTTTCTTATATCAACCACAAAGGCCATCTTAATTCTCACTGCCTGCAATCCCAGCTCCTGCTGCCCACCCAAACACAAGACAGTAGCTTACTCAGAGGGCTCTGGGCAATTTAAATGGCATTAACTGCTCCAGTTAGCAAACACAAAGGAAGGAAGAAACCTGGAAAACAACTTTTTCTTCTGTGCTCAGATACATACTAAAGGGAAGAAAATAGGAACAATTCCAATCTGTTCATCTCTCAGAACAAGACAGTTGTGACTTGCCAAGTATGCAGAAGCACTCTTCTAAAATCCCTTACTTTTGTTACTGACTCCTTAAAATTTGTCCCCAAGGTTTCCTCAGTTACCTCACAGAAAGCAGATATTTTATAAATTGTCCCCAGGGGAATTCTGTGATAGCTTCTTAATGAGCTACACAACAGTGATTAAGAACACTAAAGTGATAGCTCTCCAGAGACCAGTCTGTTCAACTGATTAAAGTTGACACAAGTTGCGTATTGAGAAATCCACAATTTGGGGAAAACCAGCATGGTTTAATTAGACTTAGTAATGTACTGCATTGTTCTGACACATCACTCCTTAAAAACATGCTAGTAATATCAGGTACTGTGTTTAAAACAAATACTTGGATTTGCCAGAAGCAATTCGAGAGAGAAAAATACAACTTTTGCAAATTTTTTATGAAGTAAGGGTTATTAAAAAACATTGATTTGTCTTGCTATTTTCAGCAGCCTAGGCATGTACAAAGAAAAAAAAAATAACTTTAAAAAACTCATAAAGCCAATTTCTAAAAATCAAAACTCAAGATGACATATACCTGCAGAAAAATTTCCTGAAGTTTATTCTTTTTTTAATGTCAGATCTACATAAAGATTATACTCAGTGTCTTCTAAGTTCTCTTTATCAAATATTGGGTCTAGAGGTTTTTTGTCTGCTGCTTATTCAATTTTTAGAGCTGTCGAAGGCAGGCAAAGAAATGACAGCAGTAAAAATAGGCATTTTAAGCACTTTACAGAGCAAAGGCATTCAAGATATGCATGTCTTTTATATGGCATTTTTTCCTTTATATTCATGTTACAGGGGAAGCCTTCGACCACAGCAGGGTATCCTATGGTAAAGCTCTGCCTTTTGCAGCAGCTACAAATCCCTACCCCAGAGCATTCAGCAACCCCATTGGTTTTGAGCAGTAAATCTCCCCCCACAATGTTTCTTGCTGAACACAAGCAAGCCCTCCCCAGCCCCTGGTGCTGATCAGAGCCACCCCAGGACAGATGCCAGCACCACAAGCAGAACCTGACGAGCAGGGGGTCCCTGTTCACTTCAGAGCAGCAGAACCACCTTAAAGCAGGATCCCCTCATGTCCCCACTGGGTCTATGGGGTCAGAGCAGTTCTGGTGTTTGCAAAGTAAACTTCTGGTTATAGTCAGGCCAGATGTCCTACTGCAGATGGGTATCACATGGGTTTCAGCACCTGGCAGGGATGTCACCTGGACACCACCCTCCAACGCATTCCAAAACAGTGGCTCTGAGCCAACAGAACTCCTAAAACACCTTTAAATACTTTTTACATTATGGAAAAAGACAAATGGTACATGCCCTTTCATGTCCACAGACAACCAGCAGCTCTCAGGTAGTTGTGACTCTATTGTCCTTCCCTGCGTACCCATTTACTGGTTCAAAACCTCTTTCTTCTGTACCTGCTTCTCTCCTCTGCTGCCACTTCCTACGTTCTTTATAAATCCCTGTTTCTTCTGTATGTACTTCAGTGCTTCCTTTGAGGTATCCTCTGCAATGCCAGTATCCCAGAAAATATAAACACATGCAACTCAGGCCCTGAGAGAGGGACACTGTAAAACTGAGCTGCAAGAGGGGTCAAAACACCAGGAACCAGTGGTAGTAAGTCAATCTCATGACTGCCACAAAGGATCAGGAAAAAGAGAGGACAGTCACAGATGAAAGGGGAAACCCCTGCTCTCAAGCCCCAGGACAATTGCAGTTCGGGGAGGCTGAGAGAAACCACCATGATTTAGAGGACTGGAAACAGATCTCAGTTGAGAGTGCACTATAAAGCTTCTTGATTATTGTTTATTTATGCCCCAAGATCACTAGACTGGAGAACTTCCTGCTGTGCTGGCAAGAACAGATTACAGCTTTGAAAAACCTTTAAAGTTAACTTGCATCATAAAACAGTTTGCAGCAGATCAGTGCCCAAACCTTGAGGAACATGCAATGGCTACCACACCTGCTTTTCTCTCCTTCAGAGATTCTTTTGATGAAGACCCACAGTGCTCACCCTCAAACCCTTCCAGCAAACAAAGACTAAGCCTTCACGTAATAAAGGATAAGACTAAACACTTGCAGTGACCTATTTCTACTAAGCTACATGTATAGTAGAGGAGGAGACAATGTGCTCTGCAGTGCCAGGAGCCTCCATGAGATCAACATACAGAGATGGACCTCTAAGTGCTCTCTGCAAGCAGGGAAGGCAAATGAAGAGAGGATGAGCTTGGGTATGATCCCAGAAGGAGTTCCAGCCCAAAGGTCACCCATAAAATCTACAGCCAGCCATCTGCACAGCTGAGAAAGTGAGGACTACCAGAAACTTATTCTGCACGTCTTGCTACTCAGAGCAAGAAAAAGCCCAGTCTCTGGGTGTCAGCTCTTTCTGGGAGTCCTTCTGGAATAGCTTGCAGACACAAGGTATTTCTTAGGTATTTGGTTTTGTAACCTTGGTGATAATGACTGGGAAGAACTAAGGAGATGGATATAAAACTAATCAAGAATTCAATCTCCTTGCTAAGCCCTGCTTGACTTCCCAGTCATTTCCCCTCCTGCATGGTGAGACCAGGCATTTGTGCTCCCTGACACTCCCACCAAGTTTTAAGCTTTGTTCTTCTGGTGACTTTCTCCCTTACCAGTAGAAGGGAGAAAGGTATTCCATCAAGGACAGTAGCTTT
Source organism: Florisuga fusca (assembly GCA_038090715.1). NCBI lineage: Eukaryota > Metazoa > Chordata > Aves > Apodiformes > Trochilidae > Florisuga > Florisuga fusca. The sequence goes on along the minus strand of JAAWXA010000048.1, from coordinate 39,735 downwards.
TACAAGCACATGGTTTGAAATTTCTACATACAAGACAAATACCTATTCCAAAACAGAATCTGAATACATCTATAGCAGAACAATGACTCAGAAAAGAATAGTATCAGTAGTAAGAACTAGTAAGAGTAATGCAGAACGTGCAGGTTTACATTTTTTTCTTCATTCTGAAGACAGTGACAATTCTTTTGCTGATACCCTGCACTAATTACACACATCTTTGACAGCAGACCACCTGTTTTCATTAAGAAGAAAAACAGTTTTGTGCTTATACTGAAGTTTTTTAAAATTTCTCAAATTATGCTTAAACCTTGAGGTAAAGGTACTAGAAAAATTAAGTCAATACCCTGTGATTTATTATTCCAAGAAATTACAACTTGACATTTGCATGGTTATCAACTAAAGTAATTTTACTGTCTGGAAACAACAGCAAAACCAAGGCAACAAATAAGGGATATTTTCCCACTGAGTATTACATAAGCAATTGTCCTATGGATAAACTCCAAATAGCAATGGTTTATTGTAATCAAGTCTTAATTCCTTTTAGATTAGGTTATCTAATAACCCAGGTATTTCTTAACTTAGTATCTGAAGTTATGGAAAGGAATGCCTCAAAAAAAAATACTGTTTTCCTATAGGTAGGTATGAAAAGCTTTCTGTGTATCTATAGTTTAACACTATCTAGATATTTTCCATTCCTGCTGACTCTTCTGAATGCAGTAACATGAAAATGACAAAAATCAGATATTTGAAGTATTTCAAAGAAGAAATGAAAAGTATATACACATTACAGATAAAGATGAAGATTTAGTAATGAAGTAGATGAAGATACAGTAAATAGTTCTCTAACCTCTGAAACCCACTATAGCTTCACCAAGGTTACACAAAAAAAAAAAAGACTAAATATTCATTGTGAACATTCATCTTAAGTTTTAAAAATACTGCTTTTAATGTCAGTATGCTCAGCCCTCCAGAGTCAGTCCAGCAGAGTTGCACAGGTGTGCACTGGTAATTTTTTTATGGTTTATAATCAGTCACTGACCAGTTTCCACTTGCAGTTTGCTAGAAACAATTGCATCAGGAACAGTGTGACTTTTAGAATCAGTTAGGAGATCTCAACACACAGATCCAAATCTTTATTTTAAAAAAGAAAAAAATCTATCACCCGAGATAATTTTATAGCAAACTGGAAGCAAGTATTATAGAGAAACCTGATAAATACCAGGGAGGCTTCTCTTAACTAGGCAGATCATACTCCTGGCAACATGGAAGTGCATGTTGAGAACTAAAAGGAGCTACTGAAACACTTGTGAGTTTGAAATTGGAATTACTGAGAAGGAAAAAGCAGGGTATTAGAACAACAGGAATAGTGTTATTTCATAGTAGGTATTTAAAAGGTATCTTCAGTGACAAAAATCTGAGAACAGAATAGAATTAAAATCAGCTATTTGCTTTCCATCCGGGAAAGGTTTTGATCATTAAACCTAGAAGGTGAAACGCAAGCTCAGCCTGTTTGAGCAGAGGACCAGAACAACTTCAGCAGTTCTTTGTTTTATGAATACTCTGTGTTTAGAAAGTATGATGCAATAAAAGGATGCCGAACATAAAATGGAGACAGAAAGCTCCTGTTGCTAACTCATAGCTAGCTATAACTAAGTGAAAGATAAAAAAGATGAAAGCATTGCATCACTTTTAAACAATCCATAAGCAAGCTGCTTATGGAAACTGCTAGAAATTATCTAAAAATTTAGGATTCATGCATGTTTCTATGGATAAAGAAAATATTTACTGTTATTAAAAGATCATATATAGATCTGTTTCATAGTTAAAGCTCAACTGTCTTCACAACCCAATTTTTAAAATTATCTAATAAAGGAATTCAGTAAAAGCATGTTCTTTAATGCCTTCACTGGTACATAAGCTGCTGTTCAGTGGTCCATGGAAATGCATTCCATAGCAGGAAGAAGTGGAAAAAAAGATAATGTTCAACACTTTGAGAATTCGGTCACAGTTAAAACAACACAAGTGCACCAAAATGCTAGGAAATAAAATTGAGTTAGCTTTCTTCCCCCTCAAGAATTCTCTGCAATCTTAAAACACATTTTATCAGACCAATTTTCAAGTGTATTAAAGAGATTTTTTTATTTCAGAACATTAAAAGGCATAATTTAAAAGCCTCTTTACGTTTCTACCCACTTGATGCTAAAGAAAGTGTTAAACTCACAGCAGTTTGTTTTGAAGTAATTTTCATGTAAGAGCTCTGCTGCCACCACAAGGACACAGAAGGTCAGACAACCTAAAACTTCTAAAACTTTTCCTTCTAAAAAGTTAAGCACGTAACAACTCCATGCAGTGGCATACAGCAGAGCTGGTTTGGGCATGGGTTTTGAAGTTGTGTGTTATGTAAAACAGTGTATTACTAATGCACTCAGAATGGCTGCATTAGTAATATTTGCCAATTTTTGTCACAAATACAGTACACAAATCCTCATTCTCAAAATTCAGTATTTTAGCAGTGTTTTACAATCCTTTATTAGACAAATTTGGGTACTATACCTCCAGAAAACTAGGCTGCCTTCATATTATTGATAAGTGGAATATGAAATATTGAGTTTTAAGTCCATCATTGGCCAAGACCACATACTATCCATAGTACTGCTTCCAAATTGACACAAAATTCCATTTGTGGAGATGAGCAGGTTCTCCAAACCATGGTGTACAAATGTTGGAAACAAAGGGCTTAGGAATGCTGGATTAGTGATTCACATGGCATGTTAAGAGATAAAAGTAACCTGGTCACATCTCATGGCTCTTGTTTGCTATTGGTCATTCACTGTCTCATGGAATTCTGTAGTGTGAAATTAATACATACTACAACTATTAAAGAACACTGACTTGTGACATTTAAAGTAACTTGACTGTGAGGCCATACTGTCAATAAACCAGCAAAACTCCTTATTTTCCATCTCAAAAGTTTTTGTAGCCTGGACACTAATCAAGCTCCCCAAAAGATAGGAAAGCACAGGTGAAGCTTCACAGGTGGCAGTCAGCCAAAGATCTGAAAGAGCATCCTACAGAGCAGCCACCAGGAACCCTGGCTCTGATTCAGACCCACCTTTCCCATCTTTATTAGTCCTTTCAAAAAGCCCACTTGGAGTGGAAGGAGAAAACCTTTGACAAAGAAAAGAGGCACTTCAGATGTAGTTATCATCTAACTACAACCTATATCCCAAGCAAAAACTGTTAGTGGAATACTTCCAGGTGGTGGGAGCAACCTCTGAAGTCATTCTGCAACCACAGTGACACAGTTACCAGTAATTTTACAGAGGCCAGATTTCACTTACGTTTTCATGACTCAGATAAAATGGGATTTGAGGCAAGGTTAAAGGTAAGAGGCAGTTTTTCCTGCTGGAGTGACTAAAACAGCCAAAGGTGCCCTGCTTAATGCATTAGTTAAGTGCAGATGCACTACTCCCCTCTTTGAACATGGGGGATGAAATAAAATTCCAGACAATGCAGCAACTACACCCTGATTCTGTTCCACTTTGGGTTTCTCCCAAGCGCATCTTGCCTTTCATTTTTCCAAGTTCCTCAGAGGAACCTGGAGTGAGAAAGACAGACTCTTGATTTATCAGGAATGTCAACACAGTGGAAATCATAAAGGTTATGGATTACTGTTTGTCCTGCTCACAACATGCTCTAAAATTTGCTGCCTTACAAAAAGAAAAAAAAAGTGACCCACAGTCAGACCATTTGCAAAACCTTTTGTCAGTCAAAGGAGGATTTGTGCAGCTACACTAACACTAGCAAACATTTCTAGAACCACTTAGCACTGTACTTGTTTCAGCATTAACAGTCAGTTGTTGCAAGACAAAAAAAAAATAGTTCTAGTTAAGTCCATAAAAGTATTTTGAAAGACAGCTTGAAGTATGGATCTAAAAGGAAGCTGTACCTTTAATGTTCTAGTTGGAGCCCAGCCAGTGCCATCAATTGAGTGTTCTCTCAATAAACTGGAAAAAAAGACACACATATTATACAGTGCAACTTCTGGTTAAATAACCTTTGTCAGAAATCTTCTAAGAAAACATGAAGAAATTACAAAGTAACTGCAGCAGAATTATTGACCTCTTGCACTGTACCTGGAAACAGGATTTCAAAGTGCAAAAATTGGCATGTCTTCCTGAAATTATAGTCTATACAATGTCATTATATAGTTCACTGTCTCTGCTCAACCTTTGCCAGAAAGAGTTATTTTCATGAAAGTGTGACAGAAATCCTTATGACAGTCTCAACAATGAAACTTCATTTTCCCTTCAGCACATAGATACACATTCTACAGCTCAAAACCTTTGGGAAAGAAACCATCTTGCAGTTACTGAAGATGATGAGCAAGTGCACTGAAGAAGCAGCTGGGCTAACACTAGGGCGGGTGCTGTGGTATAAGCAGGAGTCTGTCAGGCAGAGAACTTCATCAGCAACAGGGAAGGACAGAAAAACACTAACTATGTTTGCTTAGCCTACAGCTGTAGCAGGATCTGAGAAAAGCCAAGCTTGTCCTCAGCTGGTAACTGCACCTCAATGTTTGGTGTTTGTATCCAAAGAAACTTCCCAGATTATGTTTTAAATTCTTGTGTATCAGAGTTCCTATGGGAAGACCATACAACTACTATTTTTGAACTTACAGTAACCAAAGTAGCCACTGATGTGACCAATCAGCTGTTCAGCTTTCATTTCTGCAAATACTCTTATTCTATAAATAATTCCTGTCCAGAAAAAAGCTTTGAGGATTTTTTCTTTTTAAATATGCATACTGAAGAAACCTTGCAAAAACATCTACTGAAATAGTTCTGAAACTCCAGCTAACATGACCTACAGCTTCAGTGACTAAAAATTACTGTAAAGGGGATACCTGTCCTGGGGAAAATGTGCTTTATGTAAAGATCTTGGATGAACATATTTATCAACATAAAATGTCTGTTCCAACAAAACTTTTGCCTTTGTTTTGCCAAAAGAGAACATAAATCAAGGTAACTTTGAATGAAAAAGCATTAAATCCCCTTCAGAAACCCTACACTGGCAGGAACACATCACTCTCTCATTCACCTTCTGCTGTCCACCTCCCTGCTCAACTCATCTCCACCAGCACAACCACTCTGGAGACCACTCCACAGACTGGGGGAAGGAGGGGTGGTGGGGCAATGTTGTATGTTAAGGAGTGTTTTGACTGCCTAGAACACAATGTTAGGCACACCAAGGTGGAATGTTCATGGTTAAGGACAAAAAGGAAGGGCAGTGAGGCAGATATCCTAGTGGGAGTCTGCTACAGACCACCTGCCCCAGATAAAGACACTGACCAGACATTTTTGCAATGACTCAGATCTCTCATGTTCACTGGCCCTTGTTCTTGTGGGGGACTTCAACTTAGCAGATGTCTGCTGGAAGCACAGCCCAGCAGAAAGGGGGCAGTCCAGGAAGTTTCTGAAATGAGCCTACCAGGGGTAGTGCCCTGCTAGACCTACAGGGAATGGCTGGTGGAAGACGTGGTGGTTGGTGCTTCTCAGGCATGATAAAATTTTCAATGCATGGTGAAGTCAGGAGGGTCGTCACCAAAACCTCTAACTTGGACTTCCAGAGGGCTGACTTTGGTGTATTCAGGATGCTGGTTCAGAGAGTCACTTGGGAAGCAGCCCTCTTAACAAAAGGGGTGCAGGAAGGCTGAGATTACTTCAAGAATGAAATGATGAAGGTGGAGGAGCAGGCTGTCCCCGTGTGCCAAAAAATAAATCAGAGGAGAAAAACAGCCTGGCTGAGCAGAGGAGCTTTTCCATGAACTCAGAAATAGAACAAGAGTATCAAGTTTGGAAAAAGGGGCAGGTGAACCAGGAAATGTTTAAGGATATTGTAAGGTCAAGTAGAAAGAGAGATGCAAAAGCTCAGTTAGAACTTAATCTGGCCATCTCTGTTAAGGATAATGAAAATGCTTTTTATAAATACATTAATAACAAAAAGAGGGTCAGGGAAAATCTCCATTCCCTATTGGATGAGGGGGAGAATATATTAAGACAAGGAAAAGGCTGAGGTACTTAGCACCTTCTTTGCCTCAGTCTTTAACAAAAAGCCTGGCTAGCCTCAGGGCAACTGAGCTTCTGAGTTGGCAGACAGGGATGGAGAGCAAAATATCACTCCTGCAATCCAGGAGGAGGTAGTGACCTGCGGTGCCACTTAGATCCCAACAAGTCTGTGGTGCCAGATGGGTCTCATCCTAGAGAGAGGATGTGCTCCTAGAGTGCTGAGGAAGCTGGCAGAAGAAGTGGCTAAGCCACTCTCCATCATTTCTCACCAGTCCTGGCTAACCAGGGAGGTGCCAGGTGACTGGAGGTTGGCCAATGTGACACTCATCCACAAGAAGGGCCAGAAGGAGGATCTGGGGAACTAAGGGCCTGTCAGCCTGACCACAGTGACTGGCAAGATTATGAAGCAGATGACCCTGAGTGCCACCAAGTGGCATGTACCAGACAACCAGAGCAACAGGCCCTGCCAACATGGGTTTAGGAAAGAAAGGTTCTGCCTTACCAGTCTCATTTCCTATGACTGGGTGACCCTCCTAGTGGATGAGGGGAAGGCTGTGGATGTCATCTGCCTCGACTTCAGCAAAGCCTTTGACACAGTCTCCCACAGCATCTCCCTGGAAAAGCTGGCAGTCCATGGCTTGGGCAGGTGCACCCTTCACTGAGTTAAACTGACGGGATGACCAGGCCCAGCAGACCCATGTAAGATCACTATTGTGTAAGTGGCTATATAAAATGAGTTCTCCATTCTAATAACCATAAGAAATCAGAATTATTTTAGTTTTTCCATCTAAACAGCAAGACATTTCAAAGTTTCAATAAATAAAAGTATCTGACCATCAAATAAAGCTGGTGTTTTCAGTGCAGCCTCCTGAGCCTGATCTCTATCAGCTGCTCAGAAGCACAGAGCTGACTGCTGTGGCTAAAAGCACTGACTAACATGCCCATGAAGTGCAACAGGTAGCCATGTGAAAACTTCATTTTCACCAGGACCTTGGACACAGCATTAAAATTCTTTCTAAATCCGGAGGAAAAATGTTGCTTTTTTTTTTTTTAAAGCACCAGTTTTCTAGATGTTGGCAACCATTCAGGATTTTCAAAACAGTTTTTAATCTCACTTATATTTATTGCTTCTGGTTCATCTACTTTCTCTCATGCCCCATTAACTTGAAAAATTACAGTCATGCTTCTCACTTCTGTTTATGTTTGGTTTCTGGCCAATTTCACCATTAGGTCCCCAAGATGAAACACTGAAGCTACAGAATTCCAGAAACTAATTTTGAAGTGGAAACATTTACTATCTAACAAAACCATCCAGCAACATAAGCCTCTCACTTTGGCAAAGCTTTTGGGCTCTGTATCTTGACTTGGACTCCCTCAACTTCGTTTTAACTGGCATATGTGTCTTATAGGGGCAACCAAATATTAAAATAAACAAATGGCAAACACATAGAATAGTTACTGCCAAAATTTAAGGAACACTTTTACCTTCCTTTCTGAAATATAAATGGTTTTCAAGCACTTAACACACTTGGGTATTAAACAGGTCTTAAGCCTGAGAACTATTAATTTATGGAGAGAGAAAAAAACAAGTAAGTATTGTTTATTTTGGAGCTGACATTTTTACCCTAAGTAGAACAAAACTTTAAGTCTTAAGCTTAAGAGTCAGGCTCTGCATGGTGTCTAACACACAGCAAGAGCAATACTTTCAGCAAATTTCTAAATTCCTAAGGGTCACATGACACTGATTTGTAGAATCTGTTGAAAAAATACTGGCATGAGAATTATATACAGTGCTTTATCGCAAAGAAAAAACTCCCAGGTTAAATAAACAGTGCTGTTGCTACCTTAGGCAGATTTCTCCCATCTCTGTGATGTTTGGATGCCAGATTCTCGTCAAGCATTTTACCTTTGGAGGCTGAAAAAAGAGAAAACAACTTACAATGTTATCCTTAAAAGTGTATCACTGTTACAAGCAACATAGCCTAGATTTGTATGTTAAAGACATTGATAAAAAAACCTATACAAGTTACACCAGCTTTTTCTTCCCTTTTCACTTCTCAGCTCCTGACAAAAGCTGGGATGGTATTTATTTCCCCTGAAGGAGATAGTCAATAAAAGTCAATAAAGTCAATAAAACATTCCATGTCACTCAGGTTCTTAGCACTTAACCAGTAAGACAATTTCAAACAGAAATCTACTAAGTATTTTCACCCAAAGCATATTCAAGACAGGGGGTTCATTAAAAACCCACAGAGGATGCAATGGTGCTAACTACATTGAAAGAACAACTTTTAAACCACACTTTCCTGCCCACACTTGATTCAGGCTGCCCAGAGAGGTGGCTGAATCACCATCCCTGGAGGCATTTGGAAGACTGGTGATTTGGTGCTTAGGAATATGGTTTACCCTAGGACTTGGTAGAGTTGAGTTAATGGTTAACTTGATGACCTTAAAGGTCTTTTCCCACTGGAGCTATTCTGTGAAGATGGAATATCAAAAGCAGCATCAAGAAGGCATGTCATATCTGAACCTGAGACACTAGAAAGCCACCAAACTTCAGGCAAATTAATCAGATTTCCAAATACCATAGTGGGTTTTGAAAAACATCACCTGCTCTAGTTTTGTAAAGTAAATAAAGAGCAGTCATAAAAATTCTGGTAGTTTAACAACAGCATGTTGTTCAATACATGCTCTCCAAACTACAATTTGCAGAGCTCAATCAAGCATATGATATCTTATAGTAAGTGTAACTGGAATGTATCAGCACAGATCAGGACCTTCCAAAATTTCAATTAAATCACATATTATAGACATGAAACTATTTTTCTCCACTGCTTCAGTCAAGAAACAAAACACCTCCAACTATTGTATTTGCACAGCAGCACGATGTGTTTTGTCTCATCACAGGGTACCAAACTACCACTAACATACCTTTCCAACACTAGAAAAAAAAGCACCTATCACCACAATAATCTGCAGTTTACAGTGTAGATGTTTCTTCCAGCCAGGTTTTTTCTACAGTCCCATGGTACTTTTATAACTGACTGAATATATTTTCTTAGTGTCAATGCCAAGTTTCCTATGAAGTCCTCTTATCTGGAAAGGAAATCTGAAGGGACAACTACTAGATTAATGACAAATACTCACCACCATATTGTAAGCTTCAGGAACTTCAATTTCAAACTGAAACTTTCCACCCTGGTAGTAACCTTCATCTAGCAAAGAAAAAACAACAAAAATAGTTAGTTAAATAAGAGAAAATAATGGATGCCATGTAGTACAAAATACCTGTCATAATCAAGATAAAATAATGTCACAGGGTTATCTTTAAGTATTTAACTTAGGTACCACTAGCTCTATGGTAGTCCAACAAGAGTGTGAATGTAGTGTCTTGTGTCACTCTCAAAACCCTTACAGCAGAAATTGATTTAAGTCAGAACAGTCAACAGTTTCAGAGTGATCCTGGAAAAACCCCCTTCCTGATCAGAGTACCAGGCAATACCAAGCCAGAGGAGCCTTTGATGTACCTTCTCATGCCTGTATGAACAAAATTCTGCCACACATCAGCCATATGGCATACAGTACCAAACACAGCCCCTTGGAGTGAGCTGGGTACAATATCTGACTGCAAGTATATGCTTCAGAGGATACAATTGTCCTGATTTGGGCCAGGATAGAGCTAATTTTCTGCCTTGTAATTTTGCTTTCAGCTAAATCTCTTGTAAGTAGCTGCACTTGCTGAAATTAACAGCAAGTTTCTCAGTCAGTGTCTGCTTCTGGGAGTGACAACACTCCATGTTTATAGTTACAGCCAGAGACTGGGATGCAGAACCAAGGACACTGCTCAGTTCTGAGGAACATCTTATGCTCCAGAAAGAGAAAAGGAGTGAAGGGGTCACACCTGAAACCTTCCTTTAGGGAGGAGCAGACAAGACAAATGACCAAAATTGACCAGAATACTCTATCCTGTACACATCATATTCAGTATAAATTTGAGGGATAATGAGGGTCAAGTCCCTTCACCCTTCCTCTTCATTCTTCTTCGCCTGTTCCTGTTTGTTTCAGCATCCTGGGAGGATTCCATCCATTCATCTGCCTGAATCTGTGTGTCCCTGCCTCCAGCTCCCGACTGCTCCTGACCCCAGGAGTCCAGCCTGGACTTTCCCAGGGCTGCCCTGCAGCCTCAGTGGTGACGTGAGTGTTACTGGGGAAAAGGGGGCAGGAACGTGGGATCATTTGTCTATGTATTTGTATATATTTAATAATTTTTCCTTTTTAATCATTACTGTTTCATTAAAGCTGTGTAGCTTTGTTTCCAATTCACCTCTCTCCCTTATTCTCTCTTCTTTATCAGGGAGGGGGATTAATAGAGAACATCTGTCATTCAGTTAACTGCCAGCCCAGCATTAAACCATGACAACAATAGGAGCAAGTTTCTCTTTTATTGTAGTTATCTTAATATATCAGTTAGACAAACCTGCCTCCCTCTGTCAACCTCTGTCAACAGAATTATTAAAATAGCAAAATTTCAAAATACGAAATCTGAAAATATCTAGTTGCATTTAACCAGACATATGACTACAGCAGACATTATACCTCACACTGCAGGTCACTTCCACATATTTCCATAAGTGAGTGTCCCTCATGGGAAATCAACACTCATCACTGTCTTGCATTACAACTTCTCATTTTATATTTCAAGTTTGCCTTTGCAAAGAGCCTTAAGAGCTACATGTATAAGCAGGATTTCCAGAAGTCACACAACACCTCAAAGCATAATGCAGTTCCACGCAGGAGGAAGAAAACTGAGTCTTCCTCCAGACTGTCAAGATTCATGCAACACCGTTTAGATGCTGCAAAAATAGTTGCCTTCAGCAAAGATTTTAGCCAATTTGCGCAAGAAAAATTATGTGAAAGTCACTTATCTGTCTCTCTGCTACCCCAGAGAAAACTAAGATTTAGCACACTCTAAAGCAAAACCTCAATAAGGAAGGGTATCAAAAAGCTACAGACTTTCTTGGTATGCGTTATGCTCTGCCTTCAGAGAGCTGTGTTAAGCTGTAGCTGATGACAAGATTCTGCACCTTAATTATGCACAGCTGAAAATAAATGTTTACTTCAATCAGCCTGCAACTGCAGAGACTTCAGCTGTGCAGCTATATTTAGAATATTAAAATTATCTCATTCCCAAGACCATTTCAGCAACAAAGCTAGCACAAAAAACACGCTCTGTATTCAACTGTCTTCAAAAATGTCTTCTCACTGCAACATCATGCTGCAGAGCAGTTAGAAAAAAAAAATTACGTTTAGACACCTCAGAATTAGTATGAAGAGGACACCATCGCATCACATTCAAGACATCCCTAAGTTGCTCGGCCACGATTTCAGAAAATCAATTAATTTCTGAAATACAGTCAAGCAGCATCATTTAAACTGCAGGGCCCGTGGTGCCAGCAGACTGAGGGTCCCCAGGTACAGACGAAGACATCTCCCCGACAGGATGAGCAGGCAGTGCCTCCAGAACGGCACCCACGTGTATTTCCCACGCCACATCCCCCCGGAGGGTGCGGACACCCCCCCCAGCAGCCCCAT
>JAAWXA010000048.1:15933-28060 GCA_038090715.1 Florisuga fusca | reverse complement strand
CCCCGCCCGCACCGGCCAATCAACAGCGACACCTAGCGGGCGCACGGAGGCAGCGCCCGGCAGGGGCCGCACAGCATTCCCAGGAGCGTGTCCCAGGCACACATCCTGCCGGGCACCAGCGCCTGAGGGAAACAGGCACCCGCAACAATCAGCTGCAGGCAGGTGCTGATCACTGCACATCCCTGCCCAGTAATTCCGCGTACGTAACACGCCAGAGCTCCCGCTTAAATAAGAGTTGGAGAGTCTCAAAGGCAACACGCGGCAAAAACAATTGCATCCGAAGTTCAATTAATTTTCCATGCCTACTCATCCATAAAACACTAACACAACTTTCTACTTTAAGATGGATGACCATTATGGTTAGAGCAAAGTAATTCCAGGTAGCTAGTAAGAAACCCATCTGGAAGGAAATTCTGAAATTCTGAAAACATAGCCATGAGGTTTTGGTTTTTATCAGTTTGTCAGCAGAAGCTTTGCAGTGTATTCATGGTAAGTTTTATTATTAATAAAGAACTGAATTTTCACATACTTGAATATTAAATGACTAAGAGCCTCCTTCCTACTTGTTAAGCATCATGCACAGTTTTATTTTGAAGATGTATTTTATTTTACTTTGCAGATTTTTTTTATTTTTATTTATTCGCAGTTTTCCATAACATCTTCCTTTTCAACTCTGAAGACTCAGGCTAATCATTGGAAAAGAATGAAAAGGCAACAAGGTTGTAACTGAGTAATTTCTCTAGAATTCATCCAAGATTTTTAGGAGCAAATAAAATAAGGTGCATTGAACTGGATGAAAGAAAAACAAATGTTTCAAAGTGAGCAAACAAGACCTGAATATTTCCTAAACTTGCGCAGTTTTGATGGCCTTTTCATTAGAATCAAGTTCTCAAAATCCAGCCCAATTATTCCACTGCTTCTATCAAATAACCATTGAATTATAACCAGTATTTATTTGACACAAAGTCCCTGGGTAAACTCTTGGAATTACATCATAAACATCAACACAGAGTAACAAAAGTAACATGCTTAAAAATTACCTGGGATTACAGTTAGCTGAAAGTAATGAAGCTTGTTTGGGTCAGCAAAATTCACTTTACATGTACCTGTGAAATGAAAGAGTAAATTACATTAGAAAATTGTTTATCCACCATTGGGAAAGCAAGTATATCATCTTTCATGCTCTCCAGATTTCCTCCCTGATTAATCCCTACTCTTCAGTCAAGTGATTGCCTCCTTCACTAAGCTCCTCTTCCCTGCACCTTTACAAGTTCACCTGAAGTGGCAGAACTTCACTTCTTTGAGCTGTGAGGAAGGAAGTTACCTCCTTTCAGTAAACCATGCTGTCTCAAAGACCATAACATGCCAAAGGATTTGGTCTCCTGCACAGCTATGAGCTCCTGAAGACGATGGCATAAAAAATGAGCATCTTTTCCTTAGGAGTTCTTTCACAGTAAGGTGTGTAACATTTGATGGTGAGCTGCAGTCTGCAGGAAGTTACACTGCCACAGCTGTGTGCTAACAAAGGTTTATGTATGCCTGGAGGGCATAATGGGATACAGTATTTACTGGAAGCCTCCTCCAAAAGGCAGTGAAGTCTCCCTTCAGCTTACTGAACAAGTCCATCCGTGTAGCCAATTATGTGCATTAACAGCAAAGGTTGTGGAGCCTCATTACAAACCAAACTGTTATCTTTTTATTCCAAGACTAGATGAACATAAGGTGAAAAATGAGAAGGAAGACCAAGTGTGGAAAAAAAGATAAAACAATCTGATGAAACTAGTCAGAGGTTCAACATATTCAAGTTCACAGCATAAAAGCCCTTTGTTCACATTTGATGACACAAAATAAGTTGCTGCCCTTGCACAAAACTGACCTTTCTTGCCTACAATCACAGACAAGCTGTCATTAGAAGATGATTAAAGATCTATGGATACATTGTTATCCATACCAAGCAGCCTTTAGCTTCTTCCCACATCAAACTGACTGCTCTTTTTCTGTAGTCAAGGAGCTAAATTATATTAGATAGACCCTTTTTGCCGAGAAAAAAAATAACTAGAACTGTACACCAACTCTAGGATTGTAGTAACTGGAAACCATGATACATTTTTCTCAGGTGTTTGTTATCCTATAGAGAAGTCCATGCAAAAGAGTTTAAAAAAACCCTAAAATTATGCTGTGTAAAATGCCTATAATTGACTTTTAGAAAGAATACACAGAAAGGAAGCATCAATAATGCCTCTTCCTGTCTTCCCTTTTTGCTGCTTCTGGGGATTTTTCCCCTCTTGTAATCCCTCCCATCAGGCAGCGTGTACACTGAAAAGCCCTGAGCAATTGCTCTCCATTTAGAATGGTTAGCAGACAGAAGATGCTCATCAAAAGCAGCACACAGAACATTAACCTGGAGACAAAAAATATGGTCAATACTCCTCTTAAACAGGGAAAGACTAGAAACACCACAAGCTACCTGCCAGCATGAGCAGAAAGCCTACTTACTGCTTTCCTTTGCAAGCTAAGCATATGGGCAGAACAGTGTGAACACACAGCAGAGTAACAAGCCCTTCTTTTCCTGCAGGGATCAGGTTTACTCTGGGACAGGAATGTGCACCACAAGATGCTACTGAGAGCGATCCATGGGCTCGGAATGTACCTCTGAGCTTACCAGGCAATAGCTTGTTCTGCTCCAGGAACTCACAGCACAATGAGACTTGAAAGGAAAGGGAGCTCAGCAACAACTCAGTTTCTCTGACAGCACTCACCCTTAGCAACAAATACTGAGCAGTAGAAACTTTATTCTCCTTTATGTAAGGGCTTTATGGTTTGCTGTCCATTACAGAACTAGGATTTCTAAAGCTAAGGAGGAGAAAACTTTTTACTTTTAACTACCCTAAGCTTTAGAAGCAACAAGTCATTTACCTAAGTGGCTATTAATATTTTCAGCTATTAGCATAACACACATGTAACAACTAAAACCATTCTATCTTGTGGGGGTTTTTTTAGGGAATACAGATCACTGTTTTTAAAAACATTTTTCTGTTACACTATTTTTCACAATTAGCAAACACATCTGGCTAAAGCTTGCATGTGAAATTAAAAAATCACTAGGCTGACTTAATATGTTTCTTGAGTTATTTGCTCCTGTTTTGAAAACGAAAATTGAGGAAAAACTGGAGTGAAGCAGTAAATGCATTCTTCAGTTACAGGTTCCTTTTCTGTGTATTATGAGGGAAGCTCCTACTCTTACAGCCATCAAATCCTAAAGCCAGATGATCAATACCACTTCCAACAGACACTAAGAAGGGATCCACCTCTATAAAACCCCTTAAAAAGGAGCAACACAACCTGTTCAAACCTGAGTGGCAGAATTTTGCACAGCTTTCCCAAGAGCTAAGAGAAAAAATCATTAGTGTTTATACTTCAGTCAAAGCATTAGGTTGAATGGCTCTTTTCCCTTTAAAATGCATACCATTAAATGCTATACTTACAAGGTAAATTAGCTTCAAGTTCTGCAACCTCTGTTGAAAGACAAAAAAAAAAAGCCACCTGTTATTTATGCAAGCATAAATTCATCCTGTAAGTCTAAATTGGCAGATCTAATTAAAGCCAACTTGTAAATCAAATTTTACTTGAAAATATAACAAAGCTGCCCTGAAGTTTACCTCGAAATCTCTTTTTAAGCTATGCAATTAATTACTGTAAACACCCATCCATCCTACAGACAATGCAAATATATGTTATTGTGATGAAGGCACTCAGCTCTGCCAAGACTTAGAAGCCCTGGCACTTCAAACACTAGCAGTTCTAAAGATAGTATTATCCAAGATTCCAAACCTGTCAACCTAAGGCACTAAAATACAGAAAGCCAAAACTCCACAGCCAGCAAAACATCAGAGCAGAAAAACCTTTGAGAACCAAGGTGCCAGTCCAACAATGAAAAGCAGCACTGCACATACACAACCTGCATATGCACCACCACTCTCCAGCACCTATTTGGAAACACCATCATTTTCCACAGGAAAACAGTACTCCATGCCCACGCAACACTGGCTTAGCAGAGGTGCAGACACTGTGGAGCACTGGAATTCCTCTCTCGGTGTCAAGAGGGCTGATTGCCAAGAAGCAGCAAACCCAGCAGCACTGCAAGGCCCTGCCCCCATGCTGACAAGTCATCCTGGGAAGGTCTGACAGGCTACAAGTACAGACACATGGCAGATCTTCCACAGGCAAAAAACTTCAGATGCAGTCAGCCCAGACCCAGACTGGCTCCCTATGTTCCTGGCTGTTCCAGGGAGTTTCAGGGAATTCCTGGGAGCTGTGGTGCAGAAGCACACCCAAGTGGCAGCTATATTTGCAGAGTCCTGCTCTTGTTCCCACATACACTTGTGGGAACAGTTCTAAATCCTATTTTAAACTGTAAGGAGTAAAAAGGGTTAAAAAACCCACCATGGACTTTGGAAGAGTTGAATGCAAACCGATGATGCCTCAGAAACAGATTACGTTTATCTTTCCTCTGCTTTTTAAAGTTCCTAACACAAGCAACCAGTGCTATTTATAAATTATTTCACAAACAATAACTCTCCCTATCCACAAAATTTTTCAAGATGCAAATAAGAACATACACATGCTTTGAGCCACCAAGAATGTTATCTTCAGTAACACACAGATTATAATCTCCTTGCTCCACACCCTCCCCAACCCCATGCCAACAAGTCAGAATATGGAAGTGTTTTGTTTACTAGCCTTGACACCACATGCTTCCTTCTGGAGTTTGTTTTGAATTACAGAAAATAAAAGCATTTTTTTTCCCCCAAGTGAAATCCACGTACTTATCCAGAGCAATACCCAAGTTCTCTCTCATTTTGCCCAAAAAGCCTCCCTTTCCTCTTTACATCCCCCACTTAATGTGCATCTTTAGGACTGCTACAGATTAAATGCCTTGACATTCTAACAAAACCTCAATTTTCTAAGTGTCAGTTCTAGCAGAATAATGCTGCTTGCCTCCTAATACTATTCATCTACCTTTATAGCTTTCCTTAGTTAGGTCCTCTCAGCTGTACAACCACACATACTGACAGGAATTAGAACAAGTTTCATACTGCTGCCAGTTTTTAGATAGTGTAAGAGGTGCATTTTCCTTCCACTTCTAAATGGTTATTTTAAACAAGATACTATGTAATCACATCCTTCACCTTCTACACAAAACTTCTTATCCCGACATTAAAAACAGTTAAGTCACTGTGGTTGGAAACCTCTAATACTGCAGTAAATCAATTCATGCTTCAGGTATGCTGGAAATCAAAGACATAAGAAGTGAAGCAATTACATTATTAAGCCAGACCTCCCTTTATCAGTGAAATCCTAGAAAAAGTCTCAGTCATCATTTTTCAGATGAGATTCAATTCTTGTTGCTTCTTTTTGGATTTACTGTGACTATCACAGTTAAGCTGCAAGTATTTTAGTGTAGACAACTAGCTTCCTCTCTAAAAAATAAAAACTGCTCATTCATCAAGCAGCTTCCTACTGCCTTCTTCCAAATTAAAGATTTCATTTGGGAAGGGGACTAAGAAGCATCACTGAAAACAAAATGTTGTGACTTAAGCTGTGCAATGCACAGAAGTTAACACAGCATTTTCAAATCAATGCCTCAAGCTAACTTCAAGAGTGCTAACGAAGGAAGGTTTTTATTAATCTTTTTTTAAAAACAGTAGTTTTCTCCCCCTATTTTCCTCACCTACCATGAGGCCTTCTACCACAAAGAGGGATACTACCACACCTGAAGGTTTGAGGAAAGCAAATGCATGAATTCTCATTTTTATGATGAATTTCCCCAGTTCCTTCTACAAATAGACACCTGAAACATTGTTCAGGCACATAAATCTGGTTGTAAACCCCACAAACATTAAAGACAACAAACATGCTAACTCATGTTCTTAGAGATGATGTTATTTCAAGCTGCCACTTAAAATCAAACTAATCAGCACTGGTAATATAAAACTGAATGATGTTCAGGTGCACTATAAAAAAAAGCCCACTTCAAGGGATAATATTTGTTCATCTGTAACTGTATACATCACAGCTACAACTGACATCCTGGCATGTTCTTAAATTCAACTTAGCAGCCATGTTCATTACATGTCAGAAGTATTTTGACATTCCCTCATCTCCTTTCAAATGTTCAGAAAGGCTATGCCTTTCACATTCAGCACAGCAGAGCATCCTGGATGCAGGAGCAGTCATACAGCCCTGCTCCTATCTTAATGAAGTTCACCCCTGAGAGAGTAATTCCACAGCAAAAATTGCCTCTGCAGGACAGAATAAACTGGAAGCTGCTAAAGTAACTTCACTTCTTGCTCTATGCTAACTTGAGTACTAGAGAATTAGGTCTAGAGAATTAGGGCTGTACTCTGCAACTAAGCCTGTGCTGAAAAACCCATGAAAACAGAGATGCAGGAATATGTCACACTGAACTTTCAACAAAGTTGTGCTTTGTTAGAGTCTCTCTCTGCCAGAGCACCAGCAGAGCACCCTCAAGTATTTCTTTCTGCTCTTCCTCCCCACATCACTATTTGCCTTCTGCCTTCTCCAGCTGTTCTTATTTCCTCCATTTGATGTGTCTTGAAACATGTTAAGTCACTGCTTGGTCTCTCATCAGTCTGCTCCTCCTTAGCCATAAAGAAAGCCTCTCTCCAAGAACTTGTCAGTCTGATTACTCACCCTCACCCTCCTAACACCTTCAGACTCTTCTGCCCCCAGTGATTTCAAAGCAGCAACAGTTTTCCTGCAACTTCCCAGCGTTGCATATCAGATCCAGCATCCTGCTCCTCATCCCAGACACATGCTCTGCTTATCTCCCAAATATGCTCCGTTAGTTGCTGAGATAATAAACTGGGGACAGGCTGCCAACATAACAATTGATGTTTAGCTGCCACAACAGACACCCCAGGGGAAAAACTGATGGAAGAGAATATCCAGCTGTCACAGAATTACTTTCCTTTATAAAACCTGAGGGACAGACACTTTTCCTTTCATAATATTTCCATGAGATAACTCAACAAAAATGTCCTAAGCCATGAATAATATTTGAATATATAACAATACTAGATGTAATCAGTCTCAGCAACTGCTTAGGAACACTAACAAAGGTCACCAGTATTTTAAGAGTAGCTTTTCCACAGAAGTGAGAAAAAGAAAAGCCTGTTCAACTTCCACCCATCACTAAAGCCAAGAACAGCACCTGATGACACTCTGGTGATAGCTCACATACTGCCAATTTTAGTAAAAATATTCCAAACACTATCTGTCAACTTTTCTCATTTATGTGGTGCAAATAGTTAAAAAGCATACCTAAACTGCTTTTTTTCCCTAATAAGTTAACATCAGTTAGGAGACACATGTAGTTTGTCTACACCAGATTTTTAGAAGTTTGTAAGCATCATCTATACTTCAAAGTAGCTGGAGTCACAGCCATCTACCCCATAATAAAAATGGCCTTGATCTACTTACCAGTCAGTGTAAGCAATAAATTTAAGGACTGCAGGGTTATCAGTATGACAGTACCTGCCTTCAGAGAGATCCTGTACCATCTTCCTATACCAGACTCTTTACCAACACAAACAAGGCAGTCTTTTATTTACTTCCAGATAAAAAAAAACAGACACTATGTCTGGGAAATACCTCAAGAAAAACTGGCAAACATCTGTCTGCAGAATTTGTTAGACTATCACCAGTTTAATATAGGAACACCAGAGTATCTTTCCAGCACATTATCATCACTTGATCAGAAAACCAGCCATCTGTCTTTGATTCATACACTATCACCAGCTCCCAGGGCCAGGCAGGATTTACAGTTGTGTGCCCCAAATCTCCCTCAGCTAAGCTTCCAGAGCAGCTCTAAACTGTGTCTAAGCTGCTCTGGAAAACACTGCACAGAGCAGTTGTCTGCTGTTCTATTGACTCAGAAACTATAGACTTCTTTGAGGCCTAAATGGATCCAGGTGTGCTACAGAAAGAGCACGCTATCACTGAGCTAACTTACCTGACCACAGACCCTCATTCTTCCTCCTCAGAGGCTTTCAACAGTAGAATAACACTACTAATACTATTAAAAGGTGTAACTGAACATGCACTCCCTTGAGCACAGCTGCTAAGGAAAACAAAGAACATGCTGAGCTTGTTCTCATCTCCTCCTCCTCCTTTCTGATGGCCATCACTTCTTTTCTTTTTTTGCCTAAGAGATTTTTAATACGGATTGACCTGATTGAGCCTTTCACCCATCCTGCAACTGTCATTCATTTGGTAACTTCAGCATAAACAAAGAGCAGCAACAACTTCTACTTACAAGGACTCTGCTCTTGATCCCTATCAATCTCATTCCTGCAGACCCAGACAACATGACCTAAAGCACTATCAGCATCAGAAGTCTATCTTCTCTCAGGCTCTGAATGTTGTAGATTCTGTTTCAGCTGAACTAGCTTAAATATCTGGAGCAAGCTCTAGAAACACTGCATTTGAATGGCCTACATTTAGTTTAATGTGCCAACAAGTCTTTCACACAAGCTACTAGATTTTTCCCCTCACTTTCCATGTAGTTATACCAAAGTGATCCATTTCTACTTTTACATCCCTATTCAGGCCTGAAACCATTCTAACCAGATTGACAGCCACTCGCCTACAGCTCTTTTTGGAGAGCCACCTGATACATCTTTCACACACAATCAGATCATGATCCAACACTCACACTTGTCAGAAGGATGCTGGCAGTGACCTGCTTTTAACATTTGTCACTATGAGATTCAACTTACTCTGTGTGCTGGTTTGCTATTGGTAGCCATAGCAATTACAATGTCAATATTAATTCTCTACAGCTTACATTCTTTTTGTCCCCTGCAGACTTAGGCAAGGTTTCAGTCATAAAAGTAAAAAACACAACTGCTCTTGCTTGGGGTACACTAACGTTTTTTTATGGCATTTCACACTACACCAGACATTGTAGTTGAAGTGTGTTGTAGTTTGGCCTGGTTGAAGAGCTTATTCCTCCTGCCTGATACCCTTCCCTGTCAGAATTTCCAAACTGAAAGGCTAAAGCAAGCTCTTTGAAAGACTTATCTCATCAGATAAAATGATTATCAGATAAACTCCCTGTCTTTAGAACAATGAAAAGAGAAAATTGTGAACAGAATGTTCCCACAGTCTACCTAAGGCACCTCCCAGTGCACTGAGGCAGCAGCATTTGCAGAGGAATCTTGTTCCAGTATACAGCTATACAGCAGAATCTGCCCTATGCAAAAAGAACCAAAAAACAAAAAAAACCAACCCCAAAACACAACACTACATAATGCTAGAATTAGATAATATCCTTAAGAACACTACACCAGTGTCAGTCTCAAGTCACTCTGAAATAAGACTAGGAAACAAGTGTTTTATTTGACTGGCATGAATCTTGACCATGACAGCTTAAACATCAGTATTAAAATGTTCACTCTTAATCAATTTTGGCAGAAACATCTACCTAAACAATATATTCCTTGCCACAAGATCAAGCTGCACCACTCAAACATTGAATGCACAACTGTTACCACAACAGAGAGTAAAAACCAGAGTTTAAGTGACAGTGACAGCAAAGTGACAGCACCTACGGATTGTTCAAGATTATCTGTGCTACAGAGAAACTGAAAAATAAGAATGAGGTGTCCCCAGTTTTAGTAAAAAATAGCATAATTATTGTCTCACAAACCACCTTATTTACCCACTGCCAAAAAGTAGAAGTTAGGGCTTTCCACCACCAACAGAGAACTGGCTAGTAACAACCTAGTGCATGTAGTAGCCTTTCCAGAATAGAGTACTTGTTGCTGCCAAATAAGAGTATTGGGTTTTTATTTGCTCCTTCATACTCAACTTCCAGTGGGACCAGAACTATGCAAAATATCTCTCTCTATTGCTTTAAGCTTTTTAAAGTTTATTGCCTCTGATCTATACCATTGGAGACCTACAGAAGACTGATACCACTTTTAGGGCTTTTCTTTCCTGTCAGGCAGTTACAGCTTTGCTCAAAAAACACCAACTTCTATCAAATAAAATCTGATATTCTCCTCCTGTATATTCAGTGGCACTGACCATAATTTTAATTATCGTATTTTAATATTTTGATTTAATATTTATTACTAATATTTAGTATTATTTAATATTTTAGTATTTTAATCGATCACATTTCCCAACAGTGGACTGATTTTTAAACAGAGTAAGGAGGAAGCTTTTTATTTCACACTATTCAATCAAAGTGGGTGTCCCAGAGGCAGAGACCTATTGGAGCTGCAATGTACACCCATACACACTGAACAGCACACATCAGGAGGCACATCACAAGCAATTCAAAAATTACTTCAGGAAATCATTTTGTACACAATTTAACGTTGAATACTTGCACCTCATTTGCAAGCTGCAATTCACATGATATTTAAACATGAATTCCTTTCACCTTTCACAAGTAACTTATCTCGAACAGACACCCTCCGAGTTGAATCAGCAGCTGGATTGGATGCACGGGGCCCTCTGACACCATCATCCCGCTTCAACTTGCTTGCCAGAGTTAGCATTACTGCTGCTTTCAACCTAGACAACAATTAGAACAAAGCCTATCAGCAAAACTGAAGTAATATGAAGGGGGAGAGAGTGGGGTGGTGAGGGAGGGGGGGAAAAGTGCAAAACCAAGTAGGGTTAGTTCTTTATTTAACAGGTGTCACCATAGTCTTAACTATGAAACAAAGAACACGTTCCATGCAGTTGCCATGACAGTGACAAAAAATCACTGGATGCATCACAGGATGCCCTAAAGCACCTGAAGAATGAATTTTGTTCCTGAGCTACAGGATGTTCAGTTGTGATGGGGAAATGTCAGGCTTTCACCACCACTTACAACCCAGTTTCACTGCTTCTTCTGCCCCTGCTTGACCATGGCTCCTTCAAACAAATTGCTGTGGAAATGCCCCTGCCAGATCCCTGGCCAGACAACCTGCTGGGACCATTCCCATCCACTCTTGAAATGCAACATTCAGAGCTACTTTTTGTCTGGCCAACACAAAAAAGTGAAAGGAGAAGGGTTACTGAAACAATTCTCTAAGAGCTGGAAGTAAGCCTAGAGTCAGGTGCCAGGACAGAGGAAAGCAAACATATTTACACTGCCAAGAGTGGAAGTTTCTCTGCAGCTGCACAACAGTAACACCTCACAGTGCAAAGACACAGTGAAGAGTTAGACTTGTTAACCAAAATAAAGAGATCTTTTGCTCTATCAGTCCTCCACCATAGGAAGTGCACCAATAAATAAATTACAACACAAGGTGGACAGAATGCCAAAGTCATAAAACCAGAACATCCAGTCTGTCATGGCTTTATACATTTTGACACTACTCCTAATGCAGTTCTTCTCACTCTTAACAGTCTGGCCAAACCCCCACATAACATTGACAAGATTCATACCCCCTAGGCCTTCTCCTCCACAAAATGGCAAGAGAAATGTTCATCCTTTATTTCATTGAGTTAACTTGTATTACCAAAGGCAAAAAACCCTGTAAAAAGTCAGCATACAGTCTTTACATGAACCAGTGTGCATAGAAGACCAGACAGGTATGATGCTTGTATGACCAAACTGCCTTCCAAAGGCTGGAAGAAGGCTGACAAAACCAAAATATCTGTGGAGGGGCAAGAAGGAGAAATTAAACAACTGACACGACACTTGAGTCTTCAAAAGAGCATAATAAATAAGTGCATAGCCAGGTCTAAAAGAAACAAAGGCATATTTTTCACAGCAGAACCTAACAGTGTAGAACTCTACTAAGATGTACAAGCAGGCTGTGTTCTCGTGTTCTCTGAAGCTGACAGGCATGTATGGTAGCATCAAAATCCAATTTTTTTAAAAAGGTAAAAATCAGACTGTAAATCCCACTTGCTCAACCAAAACATTCAGTAGGTGTTTTTTTTTTTCTCCTCTCTCTAACAAACAGAGCAAACAGTCCTTTTTTCTTCAGAGAAGAGAAAGATAGCTAGCTTAAATAAATAAGTAAATGGGTGAAGGGAGCTGGGGAGTCTGGGAAGTAGTGATGCAGGGTCCTAAAAGAGAAAAAAAAAAAAAAAA
>JAAWXA010000048.1:0-15914 GCA_038090715.1 Florisuga fusca | reverse complement strand
GGGCCTTGACGCCGCACCGGAGCCGCAGAAGTCCCCGTCCCGGATGCAAAGTGAGGCGGGGGGATGGACGCACTTACCCGAGCGCGGCGTCAAGGCCCGGCAGCCGCTGCCAACACCATCCCGGAGCTCCCGGGACAGCGCCGCGGCTCCACCTTTTCCACCTTTCCCCCCCCTTCCTCCCTCCCTCCCTCCGCCACGGAAGTGAACGGCAACGGCGCCGGAAGTTGAACAGCGACAGGGGCAGAGCGGGAGCAGCGCCTCTACCGCCGAGCGCGGGAGATCTCGCGAGATCAGCGTCTTGAGCTCGGGCCGGGGTTCGGGGAGGTTCGGGAGGGTTCGGGGAGTGCTGCGCTCCGGGCTGGGAGGAGCAGCTTGGCGTAACTTTTGAGTGTCCTGTCCTGTGGTGTTTTCTAATGGGTAAGGGAAGCAAAGCAAACACCCAGAGAAGGACCCGAGCCAGAACCATTGATGCAGCAAAGCTCTAGAGCAGGCACAGGGAGGTTCGGCGGACAGCCGGTGAGGTGCCGGCTCCGTCCTGAACACCGGGACATACAGCACAGCTTTGTCGGGAGGGTAGCGTGGTAAGGATCTGGCTCTAGGATGCACTTGGATGCAGTCAGATTTCCGCTCAGTATTTTTTCCGTTCCCTTGTAACGAGGCTCAAGGTTTGGCGCTTTTTTCTGGTAAAAAATGTCACTCGTTTTAACCATGACACTGAAGGGATTTTAGTGTTTTATTATTTACAGCTCCTGATTATCACAGAATGATCCGGGTTCGAAAGGACCTCTGAGACCATCAAGTCCAACCCTTGATCCACTATCACTGTGGCACTGAGTGCCACATCCAGTCTCTTCTTAAAAACCCCCAGGGATGGAGAATCCACCACCTCCCTGGGCAGCCCATTCCAGTGCTTGATCACCCTCTCCGTAAATAATTTCTTCCTAATATCCAATCTAAACCTCCCCTTAAGTCCATGCCCTCTTGTCTTGCTGATAGTTTCCTGGGAAAAGAGACCAACCCCCCCCTGGCTACACCCTCCTTTCAGGGAGTTGTAGAGAGTGATGAGGTCTCCCCTGAGCCTCCTCTTCTCCAGGCTGAACAGCCCCAGCTCCCTCAGCCTCTCCTCACAGGATCTGTGCTCGAGTCCCTTCACCAGCCTGGTTGCCCTCCTTTGGACCTGCTCCAGCACCTCAATCTCCTTCCTGACCTGAGCGGCCCAGAACTGGACACAGTACTCGAGGTGTGGCCTCACCAGGGCTGAGTACAGGGGCAGAATCACTTCCCTGGACCTGCTGGCCACACTGTTCCTGATACAGGCCAGGATGCCATTGGCGTTCTTGGCCACCTGGACACACTGCTGGCTCAAGTGACACTGCTGTGTCACTTATGAGTGGCACAGGCTAAAGCACATATCTCAGAGCAAGGCAAGTATTATCAATACCTGTGCTGTGTTTGGAGCCTCCGTTGGTGAACACATTGCAGTTTTGAATGGACAAAAGACATTGCTGGGATCTGATACATCAGAATTGCGGGATGCATGCAGTTTCCAAAAGATTCTACTTTTACCTGGTCACTGATTGGACAGAACACTTCTAGGTGCTGTGAAATAACACTTTAGCTCCACAGAATAATAAACAGGGCAGCCTGTGCCAGTGCTGTCACCCTCACAGTGAAAAAGCCTTTCCTCATGTTTACATAGAACCTTCTGTGCTCCAGCTTGCATCCGTTGCCCCTTGTCCTGTCTTTGGATATCACTGAAGAAGAGCCTGGCTACATCCTCCTGACACTCACCTTTTACATATTTATAAACATTAATAAGGTCACTTCTCAGTCTCCTCCTTAGCTTCTCCCAACTAAAGATACCCAACTCAGTCTTTCCTCATAAGGGAGATGTTCCACTCTCTTAATCATCTTCGTGGCTCTACACTGGACTCTTTCAAGCAGTTCCCTTTCCTTGAGTATTGTGAGTAATACAGCCTGGCCACAAACACATAAAGAAAGTGAATCTGTGGAGGTATACACCATTCCCAGGGAGACATCCAGCACAGTCGAGTGTTCAAATCTTACCCAAAGGCATCCTGATCAGGGGGAAGAGAGGCTTAGCCTGGTGACTGGGCCCAGAGGTCAGAGGTATGGGGTTGTGCCTGCCATGGTATCTTCCCTGACATCCTTCCCCTCTCTACCTACTTTTCTACTATTTTACCTGCAGGTGGAGCTTGAGTGACTCTAGTCATACCTTTATCATGACTGGTGCAAAGTTCTCTCTCTTTGCATCTAAAGTTATAGGCTAGAGAAAACTCAGAGCACAAGCTTAGGGAGTGGTGGTCACACCCTGGAGGCGGGTAACTTTTGGGGATGGAGATGTGTTTTGGTATTATGATGAGATTATATAGTTCACCTAAAGGACAGCATTTTGTCAAAAGGTGGCAGGTTATTGGCCTAGGGTAGCAAAAGTGCAGCTGGTTGGTCCCATAGTACTTTTTAACCCTGTTGTTTCACAGAGCCTGGCCATGGTTTCTCCACTCCACCCTCCACACAATGTGTCTTAGAGTCAGAACATCAAGTTCCTCTGATGCTGCCAACATCTAGGGTTGCCTAGGGAACTGTCATGGTATGAACTTGTCATGGTTTAATGCTGGGCCAGCAATTAACCAAATGACAGATGCTCTCTATTAATCCCCTTCCCTTCCCTGATAAAGAAAGGAGAGAGAATAAGGGAGAGAGACGAATTGGAAAGTAAGCTACACAGCTTTGATGAAATGGTAATGATAAACAAAAGGAACAATGATTAAATATATACAAATATACAGAAAAACAATACCATTTTTCCCCCCCCTCCCCCCCAGTCATGCTCACATCACCACTGAGGCTGCAGGGCAGCCCTGGGAAAGTCCAGGCTGGACTCCTGGAGTCAGCAGCAGTTGAGAGCTGGAGGCAGGAACACATGGATTCAGGCTGGCATTGATCAGGACCACAGGCAGAAGAGTGGATGGAATCCTCCCAGAATGTTGAAGCAAACAGGAACGGGTGAAGAAGGGCTGAAGGGAAGGCTGAAGAAGAAAAAAGGGGAAGAGGCTTGACCCTTGTGATCCCTCAAATTTCAACAGACTGTGACATGTATGGGATGGAATACTCCATTTTGTCAATTTTGGTCACCTGTCTTGTCCACTCCTCCCTAAAGGAGGGTTGCAGGTGTGACCCCTTCTCTCCCTTTCTCTTTCCCAAGCATAAGATGTTCCTCAGAACTGAGCAGTGGCCTTGGTTCTGCACACCAGTCTGGCTGTAACTATAAACATGGAGTGTTATCACTCCTAGAAGCAGACACTGACTGAGAAACTTGCTGTTAATTTCAGAAAGTACAGTTACTTACAAGAGATTAGTTAGCTGAAAGCAAAATTACAAGACAGAAAATTAGCTCTGTCCTGGCCCAAATCAGGACAGAACTTGTTGCACATTAGCTTCATTCCACCCTGCTTCAGTGCTGTACCTTTCCTTCAATTGGGAATGTAGGTTCAATTTCTAAGTAATCTCCAGCAATTATACTGCATAATCCACCCCATGACTGTAGTCATTCAAGCTTCACCATGTTTGGGATGAATGGGGAACATCACATCCACTCTCTTGGCAAGGACTATCGATTGCACCATTTTCTGAAAGTTTTGGGACTTTGGGGGGGGGCGGGTGGAGAGGAAAGGCTGAAAGCTGGGAGGGAGGTGATTCACGTGTGCATGTGACCATGAGCATCCACTGGCATGCACCATCACAAAACCCTTTAGAAACCAGGTGGGGTTATGACACGGGTGAGGTTGTGGACACATCAGGGTTGTGATGAGTGGGCATGGAGAAGGGATGCATCCCAATTAGGTGGTGTCGAAGACAAAGCCCACAGCCCCTCGAGATAAGAGGCTGTTAAATCATTTTCAGGTGTAAAGTCAGGGGGAAAAGGACCAATCCAGTGGTTACTGTGATGAAGGTTCTTCCTTCTCCTTAATTTCCTCCAGCCCCAAGCGTTCGGGGTTTGGGAACCCTATTGAGGAAAATGGGCTGTGGCCATCAAGGGGTGGTATATTCAAGGTTTCTGGTCAAATGCAAACCCGTAGCCCGATTGTTGGTGGTGCGGTGGGTAGGGTGGCATGTGAGGGTTAGGGCCAGCCAAAGTTTTCCGTGGTCCTCTTTGCATTATATTTCCAGTCCCAAGCGTTCGGTGTTTTGAAACCCTATTGAGGAAAATGGGCTGTGGTCATCAAGGGGTGGTATATTCGAGGTTTCTGGTCAAATGCAAACCCGTAGCCCAATTGTTGGTGGTGCTGTGGGTAGGGTGGCATGTGATGGTTAGGGCGAGCTAAAGTTTTCAGTGGTCAGTCTTTGCATTTTTACTTCTCCTGTACAGAAAATCTTTATGTTAGGGTTAAGGTCAAAATTAGGGGTAAGGTTAGGGTTATAGTTTGTAAAACTAAAACCCGTTGCCTGGTTTTTGGTACTGCTGTGGGTAGGGTGGCATGTGAGGGTTAGGGCCAGCAAAAGTTTTCAGTGGTCACTCTTTGCATTTGTTTGCCAGTCCCTAGAGTTCATATCTCAAGGGAGCCCTATTGGGGAAAATGGGCTGTGGCCGTCAAAGGGTGGTATATTCCCTGTTTCTGGTCAAATAAAAACCCATAGTCCGATTGTTGGTGGTGCTGTGGGTAGGGTGGCACATGAGGGTTAGGGCCAGCCCAAGTTTTCAGTGGTCACTCTCTCCATTTTTACTAGTCCTGTTCATAAAATCTTTGTGTTAGTTTAAGGTTAGAATTAGGGGAAGTTTTAGGGTTTGGTTTAGGGGTAGGGTTTCTAAAATCAAAACCCGTGCCCTGGTATTTGGTGGTGCTTTGGGTAGGGTGGCATGTGAATATTAAAACTAGCAAAAGTTATCAGTGGTCACTCTCTGCATTTGTTTGCCAGTCCCGAGAGTTTGTGTCTTAGGGGAGCCCTCTAGGGGAAAATGGGATTTGGCTGTCAGTTGTTGGTGTATTCCCTGTTTCTGGTCAAATGCAAACCCGTAGCCCAATTGTTGGTGGTACTGTGGGTAGGGTGGCATGTGAGGGTTAGGGCCAGCCCAAATTTTCAGTGGTCACTCATTGCATCTTTTCTCCAGTCCCAAGCGTTCCGAGTTTGGGAGCCATATTGAGGAAAATGGGCTGTGGCCGTCCAGGGGTGGTATATTCGAGGTTTCTGGTCAAATGCATACCCCTAGCCCGATTGTTGGTGGTGGTGTGCATAGGGTAGCATGTCACGCAGGGTCCTCACTCATAATTAGTGTTATGTTTTATCAATTTGTACATCTTTCATTTCCAGATGTTTGAGACTGAATTAGGCACGTGTCACAGTTTAACACTGGCCCTGCAATTAAACCGAATAAGAGATGTTTTCTATTAATCCCCCTCTCCTCCCTGATAAGGAAAGAGAGATTAAGGGAAAAAGACTTTTGGGTTGCAAACTGAACTACACAAATTGAATGAAACAGTAATGATAAAGAGGTAAAATTACTAAATATATACAAATATACAGGAAATAATCGAGACCACGTTCCTCCCCTCTTTCCTCCAGTGACTCTCATGTCATCACAGAGGGTGCAGGGCAGCCCTAGGAACGTCCAGGCTGGACTCCTGTGGTCAGCAGCAGATGGGAGCTGGAGGCAGCAACACACAAATTCAGGCTGACATGGATCAGGACCACAGGCAGAGGAAGGGATGGAATCCTCCCAGGATGCCGAAGCAAACAGGGAACAGGCAAAGGAAAGGCAGGAAGTACAGGAAAAGGGTCAGGAAGGAGAAGAAGGGGTCTGACCCTCGTGATTCCTCAAATTTATACTGAGTATGAGGTGCATGGGATGGAATAGTCTGGTAGGTCAATTCTGGCATCTGTCTTGTTTTGGTCCTCCGCAAAGGAGGGGTTCAGTTGGGACCTCTTTACTCCTTCTGCAGGATAAAATGTTCCTCAGAGCTGAGCAGTGTCCTTGGGTCTGCACACCAATCTCTAGCAGTAACTATAAACATCCAGTGTTATCAGTCCTAGAAGCAGACACTGTCTGAGAAACTTGCTCTTAATTTCAGTAAGTGCAGCTACTTACAAGACACCTAGCTGCAAGCAAAAGTACAAACCAGAAAAATCACCTTTATCCTGGCCCAAACCAGGACAGCATGCCAGGGGAATTATGACATTCAACAGATTTTTACCTTTCTGATTTTATCATTCCATGGTTGTAGAGGCAACCAGATAAACACAATCACATATTGCCAGTTACAAGGAGGAAGGCATGAGCTCCTTTTATTGGTCCCCCAATTCTGCTCATGCCCAGCTGGGGCTAGCCCTAAATGGTCACAGGTGGGCTGAAGAGGACCTCATGCCTTCCTCCTCGTATCTGGACACCTGACTGTGTTTACCTGGTTTCCTCTACATGTGGTGCAGGTGACATTAGTTTCACCCTTAAGAAACAAATGTTATTCTGCTCTGAAACACATCCTCATCTCAGTGGTTGAAATTTCTGAACTGGTTTAAGGAAAAATTTTCTTATTCTCTGTGTCCTGAGGTTTTTTTTTTCCAGCCCCAGGGTTTCAAATGCTGTTGTTGGCAGGGGGAGTGGTGATGGATATTGAGAGGGTTTAGGGTTAGGGTGTGATGTTCTAAGATAGATAGCAGCTGAGGCTCCTTCATCCCAGGTGCGGACAGTCAAGAAGAGGAGAGGTTTCTTCCAGGGGATTCTGGGAAAGACGTGAAGCAGGAAAACTCCATAAAAGCCACCCCTTTTAATTGGCTCCCTTATTTCTTTTTCAGATTGAATCAACAGAGACCGAAGGGGATCCCTGAAACTCTTCAGATCCCAGAGCTGAAGATGGCAGCAAAGCAAAATGTTAAAAAAAGGTAACAAAAATATTTTATAAATAATCACAATCAATATATTTTTAAAATAGCTTAAAAATAATGTTGCATCGAAATAATATTATCCCATACTTGTATAAATTGAGAAAGGAAATGAGTGAGAAATTTTGAATTGAAAAGCCAGAAGAGTAACAGAGAGCTGATATTTTGTGGTTTTGGTAAAAAAGCCTGATTGTTGGTGGTGTTGTGGGTAGGGTGGCATGTGGGGGTTAGGGCCAGCCAAAGTTTTCAGTGGTCACTCTTTGTATCTTTTTTCCAGTCCCAAGTGTTCGGGGTTTGGTAGCCCTATTGAGGAAAATGGGCTGTGGCCGTCCAGGGGTGGTATATTCGGGGTTCCTCCTAAAATGCAAACCCGTAGCCCGATTGTTGGTGGTGCTGTGGGTAGGGTGGCATGTGAGGGTTAGGGCCAGCCAAAGTTTTCAGTGCTCACTCTTTGCATCTTTTCTCCAGTGCCAAGCGTTCCGAGTCTGGGAGCCCTATTGAGGAAAATGGGCTGTGGCCGTTGAGGGGTGGTATATTCTGGGTTCCTCCTAAAATGTAAACCCGTAGCAGGGTTGTTGGTGGTGCTGTGGGTAGGGTGGCTGATGAGGGTTAGGGCCAGCCAAAGTTTTCAGTGGTCAGTCTTTGCATCTTTTGTCCAGTCCCAAGCGTTCGGAGTCTGGGAGCCCTATTGAGGAAAATGGGCTGTGGCCGTCGAGGGGTGGTATATTCGGGGTTCCTCCTAAAATGCAAACCCCTAGCCCGATTGTTCGTGGTGCTGTGGGTAGGGAGGCATGTGAGGGTTAGGGCCAGCCAAAGTTTTAAGTGGTCAGTCTTTGCATCTTTTGTCCAGTCCCAAGCGTTCGGAGTCTGGGAGCCCTATTGAGGAAAATGGGCTGTGGCCGTCGAGGGGTGGTATATTCGGGGTTCCTCCTAAAATGCAAACCCGTAGCCCGATTGTTCGTCGTGCTGTGGGTACTTTGATATGTGAGGGTTAGGGCCAGCCAAAGTTTTCAGTGGTCACTCTTTTTATTTTTACTACTCCTGTTCATAAATTCCCTGTGGTAGGATTAAGGTTAAAATTAGGGGTAGGGGTAGGGTTAGGGTTTGTAAAATAAAAACCTGCAGCCCTGGTTTTTTTTTGGTGCTGTGGGTATGGTGGCATGTGAATATAAAAACCAGCAAAAGTTTTCGGTGGTCAATCTTAGCATTTTTTTGACAGTCCCGAGAGTTCGTATCTTAAGGGAGCCCTATTGGGGAAAATGGGCTGTGGCCGTCCAAGGGTGGTATAGTCCAGGTTTCTGGTCAAATGCAAACTCATAGCCTGATTGTTGGTGGTGCTGTGGGTAGGGTGGCATGTGAGGGTTAGGGCCAGCCAAAGTTTTCAGTGGTCACTCTTTGCATCTTTTGTCCAGTCCCAAGCGTTCGGAGTCTGGGAGCCCTATTGAGGAAAATGGGCTTTGGCCATCGAGGGGTGGTATATTCGGTGTTCCTCCTAAAATGCAAACCCGTAGCCCGATTGTTGGTGGTGCTGTGGGTAGGGTGGCATGTGAGGGTTAGGGCCAGCCAAAGTTTTCAGTGCTCACTCTTTGCATCTTTTGTCCAGTCCCAAGCGTTCGGAGTCTGGGAGCCCTATTGAGGAAAATGGGCTGTGGCCGTCGAGGGGTGGTATATTCGGGGTTCCTCCTAAAATGCAAACCCGTAGCCCGATTGTTGGTGGTGCTGTGGGTAGGGTGGCATGTGAGGGTTAGGGCCAGCCAAAGTTTTCAGCGGTCAGTCTTTGCATCTTTTGTCCAGTCCCAAGCGTTCGGAGTCTGGGAGCCCTATTGAGGAAAATTAGCTGCGGCCGTCAAGAGGTGGTATATTAGGGGTCCTCCTAAAATGCAAATCCGTAGTCACATTGAAGGTGGTGCTGTGGGTAGGGTGCCATGTGTGGGTAATTGGCAGCAAAAGTTTTCAGTTGTCAGTCTTTGCATCTTTTGTCGAGTCCCAAGCGTTCGAAGTCTGGGAGGCCTATTGAGGAAAATCAGCTGTGGCCGTCAAGGGGTGGTATATTAGGGGTTCCTCCTAAAATGCAAATCCGTAGTCACATTGAAGGTGGTGCTGTGGGTAGGGTGCCATGTGTGGGTAATTGGCAGCAAAAGTTTTCAGTGGTCAGTCTTTGCATCTTTTGTCCAGTCCCAAGCGTTCGGAGTCTGGGAGCCCTATTGAGGAAAATGGGCTGTGGCCGTCGAGGGGTGGTATATTCGGGGTTCCTCCTAAAATGCAAACCCGTAGCCCGATGGTTGGTGGTGCTGTGGGTAGGGTGGCATGTGAGGGTTAGGGCCAGCCAAAGTTTTCAGTGCTCACTCTTTGCATCTTTTGTCCAGTCCCAAGCGTTCGGAGTCTGGGAGCCCTATTGAGGAAAATGGGCTGTGGCCGTCCATGGGTGGTATATTCAGGGTTCCTCCTAAAATGCAAACCCGTAGCCCGATTGTTGGTGGTGCTGTGGGTAGGGTGGCATGTGAGGGTTAGGGCCAGCCAAAGTTTTCAGTGGTCAGTCTTTGCATCTTTTGTCCAGTCCCAAGCGTTTGGGGTTTGATAGCCCTTTTGAGGAAAATGGGCAGTGGCCGTCCAGGGGTGGTATATTTGGGATTCCTCCTAAAATGCAAACCCCTAGCCTGATTGTTAATGGTGCTGTGGATAGGGTGGCATGTGAGGGTAAGGGCCAGCAAAAGTTTTCAGTGCTCACTCTTTGCATCTTTAGGTTAGTCCCAAGCGTTCGGAGTCTGGGAGCCCTATATCGGAAAATGGGCTGTGGCAGTCAAGGGGTGGTATATTCAGGGTTCCTCCTAAAATGAAAACCCGTAGCCTGATTGTTGGTGGTGCTGTGAATAGGGAGGCATGTGAGGGTTAGGGCCAGCCAAAGTTTTCAGTGGTCAGTCTTTGCATCTTTTGTCCAGTCCCAAGCGTTCGGAGTGTGGGAGTCCTATTGAGGAAAATGGGCTGTGTCCGTCCAGGGGTGGTATATTCGGGGTTCCTCCTAAAATGTAAACCCCTTGCCCGATTGTTGGTGGTGCTGTGGGTAGGGTGGCATGTGAGGGTTAGGGCCAGCCAAAGTTTTCAGTTGTCAGTCTTTGCATCGTTTGTCCAGTCCCAAGCGTTCGGAGTCTGGGAGCCCTATTGAGGAAAATGGGCTGTGGCCGTCCAGGGGTGGTATATTCGGGGTTCCTCCTAAAATGCAAACCCGTAGCCCGATTGTTGGTGGTGCTGTGGGTAGGGTGGCATGTGAGGGTTAGGGCCAGCCAAAGTTTTCAGTGCTCACTCTTTGCATCTTTTGTCCAGTCCCAAGCGTTCGGAGTCTGGGAGCCCTATTGAGGAAAATGGGCTGTGGCCGTCCAGGGGTGGTATATTCGGGGTTCCTCCTAAAATGCAAAGTCGTAGCCCGATTGTTGGTGGTGCTGTGGGTAGGGTGGCATGTGAGGGTTAGGGCCAGCCAAAGTTTTCAGTGCTCACTCTTTGCATTATATTTCCAGTCCCAAGCGTTCGGGGTTTGGTATCCCTATTGAGGAAAATGGGCTGTGGCCGTCGAGGAGTGGTGTATTCAATGTTTGTGGTCAAATGCAAACCCCTAGCCCGATTGTTCATGGTGCTGCGGGTACGAGTGGCAGGTGAGGGTTAGGGCCAGCCAAAGTTTTCAGTGCTTACTCTTAGCATCATTTGTCCAGTCCCAAGCGTTCGGGGTCTGGGAGCCCTCTTGAGGAAAATGGGCTGTGGCCGTCGAGGGGTGGTATATTCGGGGTTCCTCCTAAAAGGCAAACCCGTAGCCCGATTCTTGGTGGTGCTGTGGGTAGGGCGGCTGGTGAGGGTTAGGGCCAGCCCAAGTTTTCAGTGGTCACTCTTTGCACCTTTTCTCCAGTGCCAAGTTTTCGGAGTCTGGGAGCCCTATTGAGGAAAATGAGCTGTGTTCCTCCAGGTATGGTATAGTCCAGGTTTCTGGTCAAATGCAAACCCGTAGCCCTATATTTGGTGGTGCTGTGGGTAGGGTGGCATGTGAGGGTTAGGGCCAGCCAAAGTTTTCAGTGGTCAATCTTTGCATCTTCTGTCCAGTCCCAAGCGTTCGGAATCTGGGAGCCCTATTGAGGAAAATGGGCTGTGGCCGTCCAGGGGTGGTATAGTCCAGGTTTCTGGTCAAATGCAAACCCGTAGCCCTATTGTTGGTGGTGCTGTGGGTAGGGTGGCATGTGAGGGTTAGGGCCAGCCAAAGTTTTCAGTGCTCACTCTTTCCATTTTTAATACTCCTGTTCATAAATTCCCTGTGTTAGGGTTAAGTTTAAAATTAGGGGTAGGGTTAGGGTTCGGGTTAGGGTTAGGGTTTGTAAAATAAAAACCTGTAGCCCGGTTTTTTGTGGTGCTGTGGGTATGGTGGCATGTGAATATAAAAACCGTCAAAAGTTTTCGGTGGTCAATCTTAGCATTTTTTTGCCAGTCCCGAGAGTTCGTATCTTAAGGGAGCCCTATTGGGGAAAATGGGCTGTGGCCGTCCAGGGGTGGTATAGTCCAGGTTTCTGGTCAAATTCAAACTCGTAGCCTGATTGTTGGTGGTGCTGTGGGTAGGGTGGCATGTGAGGATTAGGGCCAGCCAAAGTTTTCAGTGGTCACTCTTTTTATTTTTACTACTCCTGTTCATCAATGCTCTATGTTAGGGTAAAGGTTAGAATTAGGGGTAGGGTTAGGGTTACGGTTAGGGTTAGGGTTTGTAAAATATAAACCCATAGCCCGGTCTTTTGTGGTGCTGTGGGTAGGGTGGCATGTGAGTAAAAAAACCAGCAAAAGTTTTCGATGGTCAATCTTAGCATTTTTTTGCCAGTCTCGAGAGTTCATATCTTAAGGGAGCCCTACTGGGGAAAATGGGCGGTGAGCATCGAGGGTTGGTTTAGTCCAGGTTTCTGGTAAATGCAAACCCGTAGCCCGATTGTTGGTGGTGCTGTGGGTAGGGTGGCATGTGAGGGTTAGGGCCAGCCAAAGATTTCAGTGGTCACTCTTTGCATCGTTTCTCCAGTCCCAAGCGTTCGGAGTCTGGGAGCCCTATTGAGGAAAATGGGATGTGGCCGTCAAGAGGTGGTATATTCGGGGTTCCTCCTAAAATGCAAACCCGTAGCCCGATTGTTGGTGGTGCTGTGGGTAGGGTGGCATGTGAGGGTTAGGGCCAGCCAAAGTTTTCAGTGCTCACTCTTTGCATCTTTTGTCCAGTCCCAAGCGTTCGGAGTCTGGGAGCCCTATTGAGGAAAATAGGCTTTGGCCGTCGAGGGGTGGTATATTCGGGGTTCCTCCTAAAATGCAAACCCGTAGCCTGATTGTTGGTGGTGCTGTGGGTAGGGTAGCATGTGTGGGTAAGGGCCAGCAAAAGTTTTCAGTTGTCAGTCTTTGCATCTTTTGTCCAGTCCCAAGCGTTTGGAGTCTGGGAGCCCTATATCGGAAAATGGGCTGTGGCCGTCGAGGGGTGGTATATTCGGGGTTCCAGACTCCGAACGCTTGGGACTGGACAAAAGATGCAAAGTTTTCAGTGCTCACTCTTTGCATCTTTTGTCCAGTCCCAAGCGTTCGGAGTCAGGGAGCCCTTTTGAGGACAAAGGGCTGTGGCCGTCGAGGGGTGGTATATTCGGGGTTCCTCCTAAAATGCAAACCCCTAGCCTGATTGTTAATGGTGCTGTGGATAGGGTGGCATGTGAGGGTAAGGGCCAGCAAAAGTTTTCAGTGCTCACTCTTTGCATCTTTTGTCCAGTCCCAAGCGTTCTGAGTTTGGGAGCCCTATTGAGGAAGATGAGCTCTGGCAGTCAAGGGGTGGTTTATTCGGGGTTCCTCCTAAAATGCAAACCCGTAGACTGATTGTTGGAGGTGCTGTGCGTAGGGAGGCATGTGAGGGTTAGAGCCAGCCAAAGTTTTCAGTGCTCACTATTTGCATCTTTTTTCCAGTCCCAAGCGTTCGGAGTCTTGGAACCCTATTGAGGAAAATGGGCTGTGGCCGTCGAGGGGTGGTATATTCGGGGTTCCTCCTAAAATGCAAACCCGTAGCCCGATTGTTGGTGGTGCTGTGCGTAGGGTGGCATGTGAGGGTTAGGGCCAGCCAAAGTTTTCAGTGGTCAGTCTTTGCATCTTTTGTCCAGTCCCAAGCGTTCGGAGTCTGGGAGCCCTATTGAGGAAAATGTGCTGTGGCCGTCGAGGGGTGGTATATTCGGGGTGCCTCCTAAAATGCAAACCCGTAGCCGGATTTTTGGTGGTGCTGTGGGTAGGGTGGCATGTGAGGGTTAGGGCCAGCCAAAGTTTTCAGTGGTCACTCTTTGCATCTTTTGTCCAGTCCCAAGCGTTCGGAGTCTGGGAGCCCTATTGAGGAAAATGGGCTGTGGCCGTCGAGGTGTGGTATATTCGGGGTTCCTCCTAAAATGCAAAAACCTAGCCTGATTGTTGGTGGCACTGTGGGTAGGGTGGCATGTGAGGGTTAGGACCATCCAAAGATTTCTGTGCTCACTCTTTCCATTTTTAATACTCCTGTTCATAAATTCCCTGTGTTAGGCTTAAGTTTAAAATTAGGGGTAGGCTTAGGGCTAGGGTTAGGGTTAGGGTTAGGGTTTGTAAAATAAAAACCTGTAGCCCGGTTTTTTGTGGTGCTGTGGGTATGGTGGCATGTGAATATAAAAATCAGCAAAAGTTTTCAGTGGTCCATCTTAGCATTTTTTTGCCAGTCCCGAGTGTTCGTATCTTAAGAGAGCCCTATTGGGGAAAATGGGCTATGGCCGTCCAGGGGTGGTATAGTCCAGGTTTCTGGTCAAATTCAAACTCGTAGCCTGATTGTTGGTGGTGCTGTGGGTAGGGTGGCATGTGAGGGTTAGGGCCAGCCAAAGATTTCAGTGGTCACTCTTTGCATCTTTTGTCTAGTCCCAAGCGTTCGGAGTCTGGGAGCCCAATTGAGGAAAATGGGATGTGGCCGTTCAAGGGGTGGTATATTCGGGGTTCCTCCTAAAATGCAAACCCGCAGCCTGATTGTTGGTGGTGCTGTGGGTAGGGTGGCATGTGAGGGTTAGGGCCAGCCAAAGTTTTCATTGGTCAGTCTTTGCATCTTTTGTCCAGTCCCAAGCGTTCGGAGTCTGGGAGCCCTATTGAGGAAAATGGGCTGTGGCCGTCCAGGGGTGGTATATTCGGAGTTCCTCCTAAAATGCAAACCTGTAGCCCGATTGTTGGTGGTGCTGTGGGTAGGGTGGCATGTGAGGGCTAGGGCCAGCCAAAGTTTTCAGTGCTCACTCTTTGCATCGTTTCTCCAGTCCCAAGCGTTCGGAGTCTGGGAGCCCTATTGAGGAAAATGGGCTGTGGCTCTCCAGGGGTGGTATATTCGGAGTTCCTCCTAAAATGGAAACCCATAGCCCGATTGTTGGTGGTGTGGTGCGTAGGGTGGCATGTGAGGGTTAGGGCCAGCCAAAGTTTTCAGTGGTCACTCTTTGCAGCTTTTGTCCAGTCCCAAGCATTCAGAATCTGGGAACACTATTGAGTAAAATGGGCTGTGGCACTCAAGGGGTGGTATATTCGGGGTTCCTCCTAAAATGCAAACCCGTAGCCTGATTGTTGGTGGTGTTGTGGGTAGGGTGGCATGTGAGGGTTAGGGCCAGCCAAAGTTTTCGTTGCTCACTCTTAGCATCTTTTGTCCAGTCCCAAGCTTTCGGAGTCTGGGAGCCCTATTGAGGAAAAAGGGCTGTGGCCAGCCAGGGGTGGTATATTCGGGGTTCCTCCTAAAATGCAAACCCGTAGCCCGATTATTGGTGGTGCTGTGAGTAGGGTGGCACGTGAGAATTAGGGCCAGCAAAAGTTTTCAGTGGTCAGTCTTTGCATCTTTTCTCCAGCCCCAAGCGTTCGGAGTCTGAGAGCCCTATTGAAGAAAATGGACTGTGGCCATCCAGGGGTGGTATATTCGGGGTTCCTCCTAAAATGCAAACCCGTAGCCCAATTGTTGGTGGTGCTGTGGGTTAGGGCCAGCCAAAGTTTTCAGTGGTCAGTCTTTGCATCTTTTGTCCAGTCCCAAGCATTCTGGGTTTTTTAGCCCATATTGAGGAAAATGGGTTGTTGCTATGCAGAGGTGGTTTATTCGGGGTTCCTCCTAAAATGCAAACCCGTAGCCCGATTGTTGGTGGTGCTGTGGGTAGGGTGGCATGTGAGGGTTAGGGCCAGCCAAAGTTTTCAGTGCTCACTCTTTGCATCTTTTGTCCAGTCCCAAGCGTTCGGAGTTTGGGAGCCCTATTGAGGTAAAAGGGGTTTGGCTGTCCAGGGGTGGCATATTCTGGGTTACTCCTAAAATGCAAACGGGTAGCCCGATTGTTGGTGGTGCTGTGGGTAGGGTGGCATGTGAGGGTTAGGGCCAGCCAAAGTTTTCAGTGCTCACTCTTTGCATCTTTTGTCCAGTCCCAAGCGTTCGGAATGTGGGAGCCCTATTGAGGAAAATGGGCTGTGGCCGTCCAGGGGTGGTATATTCGGGGTTCCTCCTAAAATGCAAACCCGTAGCCTGATCGTTCGTGGTGCTGTGGGTAGGGTGGCATGTGAGGGTTAGGGCCAGCCGAAGTTTACAGTGGTCAGTCTTGTCATCTTTTGTTCAGTCCCAAGCGTTCGGAGTCAGGCAGCTACATTGAGGAAAATGGGCTGTGGCCGTCCAGGGGCTGGTATATTTGGGGTTCCTCCTAAAATGCAAACCCGTTGCCAGATTGTTTGTGGTGCTGTGGGTAGGGTGCCATGTGAGGGTTAGGGCCAGCCAAAGTTTTCAGTGGTCACTCTTTGCATCTTTAGTCCAGTCCCAAGCGTTCGGAGTCTGGGAGCCCTATTGAGGAAAATGGGCTGTGGCAGTCGAGGGGTGGTATATTCGGGGTTCCTCCTAAAATGCAAACCCGTAGCCCGATTATTGGTGGTGCTGTGGGTAGGGTGGCATGTGAATATAAAAACCAGCAAAAGTTTTCGGTGGTCAATCGTAGCATCTGTTTGCCAGTCCCGAGAGTTCAAATTTT
>JAAWXA010000047.1:3818209-3889506 GCA_038090715.1 Florisuga fusca | reverse complement strand
TGACCACTGAAAACTTGGGCTGGCCCTAACCCTCACATGCCACCCTACCCACAGCACCACCAACAATCTGGCCAGGGGTTTGCATTTGAGCAGAAACTTTGAACATACCACCCCTTCATGGCGATATCCTAACCCTAGTCCTAACTCTAGCCCTAAACCCTAACCATAATTCCAATTCCTAACTTTAATGACCCTAAGGACCCTAACCCTTTTTGCCAATATGTTTGAAACTTCTTCTCTTTATTTGTTTGGATCGTAAATCCAAAACATTTTTTTGTAGCCTCTTCTTTTATTTCCAAATCAGCCTTCTGTAATCGTTACATAACAGGGTTAACATTGGTCCTACATGTCAGCTGTGCTGTCTCCAAAACCCTAACAGTTCGATGTGTGCCAAGAATAGGACACAACATTTCAGACTGCCACTCACTGAATATAAGCTGATAGAAAGCCTTTCACAGGCAGTCGGTTTGGTTTTTTTTTAGCAAAAGCTACAAGTGAGGATCCAGTAGTCGGCCATTTTGTTACAGGAATTTGCCATCTTTTTTTTGAAAAACTACAAATAAGTCTCCAGAGGTCG
Source organism: Florisuga fusca (assembly GCA_038090715.1). Lineage (NCBI taxonomy): Eukaryota > Metazoa > Chordata > Aves > Apodiformes > Trochilidae > Florisuga > Florisuga fusca. Next base: position 3,888,929 of record JAAWXA010000047.1, on the reverse strand, counting down.
GCCAATTTGTTATCGGACGTCATCTGTATTGTTTGTTAATAACTTTAAGTAAGGCTCCAGAAGTCGGCTATCTTTTTAGCGAAAAACTACTAATGAGTCTCTGGAAGTCGGCCATTTTTTTAACCAAAAACTACAAATGAGGCTTCGGAAGTCGGCCATTTTTTTTTATCGGAAGTCGGCCACCTTTTTGTGAAAAACTACAAATGAGGCTCCGGAAGTCGCCCATCCTTCTAGTGAACATCTACGAATGAGTCCTCTGAAGTCGGCCATTTTTTTACCGGAAGTCGGGCACCTTTTTTAGCGGAAAACTACAAATGAGGCTTCGGCCGTCGGACAAACTAAAATTTTTATGTTTTAGAATCCCTTTCATCCCCAGTAGCCCCCGATGGCCCCTGATCGTAGAAACACTCTGTCTGGGAGAGCAGAGATTCCCCTCATCTTTGCCCAAATTTCTCAATTTTATCTTTTACTTCACAGATTCATTTAGTCTGTTGTGTTGGAAGGGACCCTCAAAGGGCAGCTGTTCCAGCCCTTCTAGGTAATACTAGGAATTATGTCTTAACACTTTCTACAATGGGAAAATTACCCCCTCCCCCTGGGAGACCATTCCAATGTTTTACTGTCCGCATGGTGAAAAATGTACTTATGTCCAAACAGTTTGTCCATTACTTCTTATCCATTAAGTCCCATCTTATTTTGTTGCTGGAGGACCAAAGGAGCAAACAGTGAGCAGCTGACTGACTGGCTGGCTGCTTCTGGTTACAGGAGGACAAAAAGTTCAGCTGAGTAAAGGGGGACATCCGGTTGCTAAAGCTCCAAAACAGAGAGTGCATTGGGCTGTTTCCAGTTGCTGGAGGACTGGTGTCCGCAAGCCAGCAATCATTAACATACCCATTTATCTGCCTATACCTATATATCAGCTTTAATACACTCACCCAGACTCCCTGGAGCAAAATGTCCTCAGTCCCTCCTGGCTCCAGATTCCCTTCTCACGTCTACCACAGACAGCCTGAGAGCCCTCACAGCTGTGACTCCAGTGCTTAAAACACGTGCATAAAGACTAATACATAATAAAGACAAATAGGCAGGATTTTTCATTGCATTCATAGCATCAAAGCAACACTCTTGCTGGGGGCAGAATAAGCTCCCATCCTTCCTTACTCCACTGCTGGGGAACCCTGTATGGCTGCCTCTACTTGTATCAGAAGAGCCACCTACACACACACTGCAGCAGTAGAGGCCCTGCATCCTGCTTAGACAGCACAGCTGAAAGGAAAAAGTGACTCCTGACAGTAAAAAAATTAATTCACTATCTGCTCATGAGGTGTCCACATGTTTATACATATCCTATTTTAATATCTAGGCAAGTATTTCACTTCCTTTCTGCATTCATGTAATTTGTACAACTGTTAACTGATACCATTACATTTTTCTTCCAAAATGTAATCCCTTCTCTCCCTTCTAACACAGGGATAATTTGACCAGGAATTTTTTGTTTTACACAACTGGGAGGGATAGCTGCCCAAAGGAGATGCTACCAAACCACAAGGGAAACACCCCATTTAGAGACAGACAAAGTACTTCAGAGCACTCCATCAAAACATCAGCAAAAGATACCTGCAGCATCCAGTTGTCTCTCTGTTCAAAGATTTTAGAACAAATAATTAACTAAACTAGGTAATACATGAGCTCTAAGGCATTATGGGGCCGTTGCAGTCTACACAATGCAGTTGTCACAGTTTAACACTGGCCTGGCAATTAAACCAAATAACAGATGCTCTCTGTTAATCCCCCTCCCCTCCCTCATAAAAGAGAGAGAATGAGGGAGAGAGACTTATGGGTTGGATACTAAACTACACAGCTTTAATGAAAGTCATTATAAAAAAGAAAAAATTACTAAATGTATACAAATATAGAGGAAAATTGACACAACCTTCCTTCCTCCTTTCCCCCAGTAACTCTCATGTCACCACCAAGGCTGCAGGGCAGACCTGAGAAAGTCCAGGCTGGACTCCTGGAGTCAGCAGCAGTCGGGAGCTGGAAGCAGGAACACACAGATACAGGCTGGCACAGGTCAGAACCACAGGCAGAGTAACAGACAGAATTCTCCCAGCATGCCAAAGCAAACAGGGACAGGCAAAGAAGGGGTAGCAGGAAGGGGTTTGACCCTTGTGATCCCTCAAATTTATACTAATTTAATGACATGTATGGGATGGAATACTCTGGTCAATTTTGGCCATCTATCTTGTCCGTTCCTCCCCGAAGGAGGGCTGCAGGTGTGACCTCTTTACTCCGTCTCTACTTCCAGCGGGCAAAACGTTCCTCAGAACTGAGCAGTGTCCTTGTTTCTGCACACCAGTCTCTAGCAGAAACTATAAACATCAAGCGTTATCAGTCCCAAAGCAGACACTGTCTGAGAAACTTGCTGTTAATTTCAGCAAGTGCAGCTACTTACAAGAGACTTAGCTAAAAGCAGAAGTACAAGACAGAAAATTACCTTTATCCTGGCCCAAACCAGGACAGCAGTTTGTACTTCATAGAAGTGTAAGCTTGCTTTTGTTAGATTTATGATACAAAAATCAGTGAGATAACTATTTGCCTTTAATTTTTGAAGTGTGATGGAGAAAAGAGAGGGTAAAACTGCAGGAGTCAAACAAATCCCCAGTGCTTCAGTCTATGAGGTCTTCAGTCTATGAGGTTACCAAAAAAGACTCTTTGATTTCTTAATACTTCTGGCTGTACCAAAACGTGCAGAGGAATGCATTTTCATCATCTCAGCTGCTGCAATTAGGAACCACAAAACCAGAAACACCATCAGCCTGAGAAAGATGTGCTGTGCTTCCATCTTGAGAATGACTTTCTGTTGGGATCGGCTCTGATGGGGAGTTTCCAAAATGCAACATCTTTGAATGAGAGGCATTTCCATTTTGGACCCTCTCTCCCCAGCTGATATCAATATTCACACTGTAGGGCAGCTGTTCCTGGTCTCCCAGCTTACCTTGCAAAAGTCCGGGGATCAGAATCCTTCATGGAGAAAAGGCACATCAGGTAACTGATATATTCCTGCAATCACCAGACGTCTTCATCTTCCACAAAACTGCCCTTCAGGCCCACTGGTCACACACCTCACCCAGTCACCTTTGGTGCAGATATCCCACTTTGCTTACTCCTTCCACCTTCAAAACAAATTTAACACAAAATGCAATCAGATAGGGACCAAAAGCACAATCCCTCCAATACTAGACGCTAACTAATTTTCTGATCCCACTCTGCTCCTTGTTTTCTTCTTAAAAGTATATCTTTGTCATTTCCATCTGAAAGACAGTATTACACAAGTCACTGAAATCCACACTGGGCAACAACTGGACGATTCCAGATATCTCCAATTTAGGAACCCCATCTATAGTACTACTATCTCATGCAATTAACAAACACAACCCCAAAATGTTAAGCCCCTGCACATGCACTTAATGACTCTGAGGGTCAATCTCGTGCACCACACAGGAAAAAAACTTCCCATAAGGGCCCCCAGAAGCTTCACTGAACACCATCAAAGCAACTGCCCACCCAGCATGACTATGGCTGTTCCACATAAAATGACTGTATAGCCTAGAAGTATGTCCCAACTATGGCCTAAAAACTCCAGGCACATCAACATCACTGGAGACCCTCATGGCTCTTTCAATATCCCCCAACTCTACTCTCTGAACAGCACAGCTGCAGACAGAACAGACAAACACACATGAACCCAAGACACCACTGCAGACAACAAGATTCGACGGTAAGAGAAAATTCTCAGCAAGAAATATAATGCAAAGCCCCAAGAAGTTGGCCAAGAAAACCTACAAGGAAGCAATGGTGAGGCAAGGAGGCTCCATAGGGGCATCAAGAGTGTCATAGCACAGAGCCTGATACAAGAACTCCTGTTCAAACTGACATGACAGCTGTGCAAGAAGCATAACATGCTGTCACATCAAGAAACATGTGCAACAAACGTGACTGGCATGAAGACCTAAGGATAGAGAGAACAAGTTGCAGAGTGCAAAAACCCGTGACCAGACATGCCAATTCAGTCATGAAGAACACAACAAAAGATGCCGATCGAGAAACCTACAATATGCAAGAAAAGAAGCATCCAGCTAGCACTATGATAATGACTAAAGGTGGTCATGAACTGTAAACAAGGTTCAATATGACCAATTTGCTCCATAATGACAAAAGACATATAGGCACAAAGAAGCTCTAAGACCCCAAAGACAGACACAGTTCCACTCGAGAGACAGCCCCACAAACCACACCGGCAGCAAGACTCTACAGCAAGAAAACACCAAGCAAGAAGAATCTCTCCAGCATCCAAGACTGTTTGGCAAGAAGACCCACGGCGATGCAACTGCAAAACGAGGGGCTGAATGAAGGGATGCCAAAGAACCCAGGCTTCAAGACCTGAGGACACAAGGACATGGGGAACAAATTCCCACTCTGGGAAAATCCACAACCAGAGATGATGCTGATGCAAGAGGTGATTATGTTTAAGATGACCATCAACTTCCCACTTATGTTTCAGCCGACCGGGCACCTGAAGCCACGTTCAACAAAGAAAGCCACACCAGTGGGCTGGGATGTTCCTGTAGCCACAGGGTTCCTCTGCATCACGTGCCATGAAAAAATTCCACCCAACAGTACCACCAGCAAGTCCCATAGCAGCAAACACTAACCTCTTTCAGAATGCTGAACTCCTCCAAAGAGCCCCTGGGCATTCTACATACTCTCTCATGCCAGAGTTGAACACTGCAGCTGTTACCACTTGGGGAACCAAAAAATGCCAAGACAGAGCAAACAGCCACTGCACCAGCCAAAAGTCCCGAGCCCTGCTCCTATTACCTGGTGGAGCTCCAAGCACAACACAACCCCCAAGCAGACTGAGCCCCTCAATAGAGGTGGAGGCTTATATACCCTGGGCCCCACCCCACTGCCCTTCCCACAGTTCTTCAGGAAAGCCCCCCTCATCAGCCTGACTGGCCACACCTGGGCTACCCCAGCCCCAGCTGGAGCCCATCAGAGAACATCATCCCCTGCTCTGGCCACAGCTGGGAGCTCAGTCCCCAGGGGCTGCCAATACCCTCTGGGGCACTCTAAAGGAAGGAAAAAGTTAATTAAAACTCCTCAGAAATCCCAGGTAGTGAGTTGGGTACAAGCCTGAACTGAGCCACAGAAAGGAAGAAAAAACAGAATAAAGGAGAGAGAAAGGTAGAGGGATAGATGGGGAAGTGGGAGGAAGTTGGGGGGGGGGAGGGAAATAAGGGCAAGGCCACGCTCAGGGGGGAGGAGGAGGAGGAGAAGGACAGGGCCACAGTGACAAGAAAGAGGCAGGGAAAGGGACTATGCCACAGTCAGTGCTGCCAGTGAGCATCACACCAGCCACTGCCAAACTCATCAACACCCAGCTCCTCATGGGGCTCTGCTCATCTGCTCATTCCAGAATCGGATGCTGTTACCATGATTTCTTGAGGCACATAGGATATGAGAAAGACACAAAATTCCTGTTGTATTTGTGAGAAGTCACCTGTCCCCTGACCCTCCTGGCTGCCATCCCAGCTCACCCCAAATGCCCATCCAGTTCCAACAGGGCCTGGACAGCACCTAAAAACCCAAATGGTAAATGCCGCACTGAGTTGCCCTTGGCACGAACCTGGCTGAATAACGCCCCACCTGTTCAGCCCGCTTGTGGGCACGGTGCTTCACCACAAAGCCCAGGGGTACTCGGAGGGGTGGGACCACACACGGGAGGGGGGACAGCCACCAAGGGCAAGGTTAAAAACGGGGTGTAGGGCCCGGAAAAACCAGATCTGCCGACGGGGGGGCCACAACCGAGAACAAGGGGGTGGAGCCAGGACCGGCTGCGGTGCAACCACCAGCCCTGCACAGGACATCAGCCCCTGGGGACTGAGCTCCCAGCTGTGGCCAGAGCAGGGGATGATGTTCTCTGATGGGCTCCAGCTGGGGCTGGGTTATCCCAGGTGTGGCCAGTCAGGTTGATGAGGGGNCCCCCCCCCAAGCACGGTTGGGGCCGAGCCAACCCTGAGGGGCGGGGCAATAGAGGGGTGAGCAGCCCCAGAGGGGGGCGGGGCCAAGCACCCAGAGGGGGGCGGGGCCAAGCATGTGGGCGGGGCAGCCACAGACGTGTCGGGGCAAAGGAGATGGGGGGGAGACACGTGTGGGAGGGCGGGGCGACCCTCAGGGGGGCTGGGACAAACACGAGGTGGGCGGAGAGATGCACGGAGGCGTGGCCAGGCTCGGAGGCACCGCCCAGATGAACGGGCAGAGCCACGCAGAGGGTGTGGTCAAGCCCAGAGGCGTGGCCACCCACAGGGGCGTGGCCCAGACCGGGGGGCGGAGCCACTGCACCCAAGGGGGCGGAGACACTCGGGTGGGCACAGGACAAGTACAAGGAGCCCGGGACCGAGACACAACACAGGCAGAGGCGCAGAGACACGCACGGGGGACGGGGACAAGACTAGAGGGGGCGTGGGGACACGATGCAGCTGGGAGGGGGCAGCACGTGGAGGCTGGGGAGGGGGAAATAAATTACTTTGATACTGTTGAAACACAAAAATTTTGTGTTTCACTCATCTTAAACATCTCCAGTCTCCAGTTAACTTCTCTGTCCTTTTTCTCATTTTCATACCCACACAGATATTGGAATCACATCTGGTTTTGGTTGGTTTTATTTTCTTTCTCTTATACACTTCTTACTCTACAACGTAAGCTTTTCCTTCATTGCATTTTCAACTCTTTTTTTTTTTTTTAATTACAACACACAAATAAGTTTATTTTTTAATTTTAAAAAGATATTTCTACTTAGATCGCTCCTTCAAATATGTTGTGTGGTACAAAATCAGCAGGAGGTAGCCTGACCCTGGCAGTGATGTCACCAGGAATGAAGTGATGATGTCATAGGAAGGCGTCGACAGGTTTACATGATGAAATCCATGGGGCACAGCTGTATCTCTGGGGCAGGCAGGCAGTTGTGGGTCACGCTCACTGGAGCCTGGAGTAGCCACCGGCCAGGCAAGCCAGGCCCCCTTGAAGGCTGTGGGGCAGCAGCCCCACAAATCCCGACTCTAGCTCTGGGAGACATAAAAAACAGTCAGGGATCCCCCTCTGTCCCACAGTGATCCACAAATGATCCCAACGCAGCCCCACATGTGCCCCCACCAGCCTCACATTTCACCCCACAGACACCCAAGTACCCCCCCAGCTCCACATTGCCCCCCAGTCTCCCCCCACACTACTTAAGAATCACTTCCTGCCCCACAGCAACTCCCAAGTGCCCCACATCAACCCCCCCATCATTTTAGGGTGCCCCCCTGCCCCCCTCCTAGTGCCCAACAGACCACCCCTTCCCCAAAGCACCCCACAACCACCGGCCAGGGGTCTGTCCCTGCTCCGCAGTGCCTCCCAAGTACCTTTATACTCCACCCCTACTTGAGGGTCCCTCCCAGTGCCCCCAGTTTAAACCAGTACCCCACAGTGCCAGTCTAGCCCCTCACACATAGTGAGGGATTTAAATATGGATTAATTATCTGATGGGATTAATCAAAAAGCATCATTTGGCCAGTTTAGGGGTTTTAATTCAGTGAACTTGCACCTTTTGGCTTTTTGGTTGATTGGTTTGGTTTTGTTGTTGTTTTGTGTTTTTGTTTTTCCCTTGGCTTCTGTATCATCTGTGTTACTTCGATGGACTTGGGGCTGTTTTCTGGTCTTTCAGTGCCGAATTCCACTTCTAAAGTATTTAATCTAAATTAACACATTTAAAGTTCATCAGTCCTGTTCTGGGATCTTTTCCTGACACAAAATTATTTTTACTTAAGTAAATGTTTAAAAAAAAAATATAGTGGGAGGGCAGGCCTGGGTTTGGGGGCAGTTTCCCAAGGTTTTGAGGTGAAACCTTGTGCTTTCAATCACTTATTTCCTTAAGTTACCGCAGTGCTGACGCAATCACGATGGCAGCGAGGACATCACACACAGCTCCAGGGGGATGACATTGCTGATGGTGTCATGACTCCAACGTGGCATCATCACAGCCCTGGGACATCAACCTGGACCTGGGATAGGGGTGGTGATGTCATCAGGCATGGAGCCATGATGTCAAAGGAGATGCATGTACAGGGCAGAATCAGAGCTGTATCTGGGGCAGGGTGGGATCTGTGGGGCAGGGAGGCAGTTGGTCACACTCACCAGGTCCCAGCACAGCCTTTGGTCCTCATTGTGGGGCAAGCAGGCCAGGCCCCCCTTGAAGGCCGTGGGGCAGCAGCCTCACAAGGCTTGACTCCAGCTCTGGGGGGCGAGAGAAATGGTCAGGGAGCCCTCTATGCTCCAGTGACCCACAGATTACCCTGACCCAGCCCAACAAGTGACCCCTGGTCCCACATCTCTCCCCTCAGAGCCCTCCCACATGCTCCCCCAGCCCCAAATCTCGCCCCATAGAGACCCTTAACTCCCCCCCAGACCCATAACTCATCCCATAGAGCCCTACAGGTTCCTCCCAGCCCCATATCTTGCCCCGCATCTTGCTCCAAGTGCCCTCCTGCCCCACATCTCACCCCACAGAGACCCCCAAGTACCCCCCAGCTTCCCATAGTTCCCGCACCCCCCACTACTGAAGGGTCACCTCCTGCCCCACTGCAACCCCCAAGTGACCCATCTCGACCCCCCTGTCATTTTTGGGTTCCCCATAGCCCCCCTCCTAGAGCCCCATAGGTTGTCCTTTCCCCATAGCACTCTGCAATCACCAGTCAGGACTCTGCCTCTGCCCCACAGCACACTGCTCCCCCCCAGACACACCCCCAGTTGTAAAAATCCCACCCCCTCCAGGGTGTGTATTAATTGCCCAGTAATACAAAAAACAAAAACAAACAACAAAAGAAAAACAAACAACCATGACAACTCTAAACTTCGAAAAAACAGCACAAAACTTTGCTACTCTACCTTGTGGGAGATCAAGCACAGCAGCACATGATCAAACACACACCATGTGGCCTTAGCTGGCTTCTTCTAAAATAGCACAGCAAACAGCGACTGCATCAGGGCAGCAGACCCTGGCCAGGTGCCACCCCCCATGGCTGCTCTCGTAAGCAGCACAGGGAACAGCAGGACATGGAGGAACACCAAGGAACACCAACAGGCTACAATTACAGTCACTGAGCACCAGGACAGGTTGGTGAGCACTGAGCACCATAAAGACGTGCTGGTGCAGGGTGTTGTTCCTCCCCAGATATGGGACTTAGAACTTCCCCTGGTTGGGCTTCACAAAAAAAAAAGGGTAAAAACAACACTGAACTATGTCTAAGAATATAATATTAACTCAAATCAAAGGTTACTTTTAGCATTCAGAATCAGCAGGTGGACAAGTCGAAGTTGAGATAGTTGACTGACTCATAGCTATTGCTGGTGTAAATGGGTTACAGGGCAGAACTGGGAGCGTATGTTACCACATCCAAGAGAGAAAAGATATTAAAGAACATTCCTAACAACATAGAATCCCTTCGCTGTAGTACTGCAAACCTCTCTACATGGTATGTAGAGAAAGCTAACCAAAACAACTGTTAATGGCTGCACAGAGAAGACTTAAGGATACTTGAGCATACAGGAAAGCAATTCTCTTTAGGGAACAAAAACCAACAAAATCAACAGCTTTTATGATTTTAAGAAAATTGAATCTTTAGCATGAAGTTGAAACAGAAGATACCCAGGCCCTTAAGTGAATCTTTGCAATATGTAATATCCAAAAATCAACCTGATAAAAAAAAAATTACATGAAGGTGTTTTTAATGGATAACTAACAGTGTAATACTTTGTAGTTTCAGCTAAGTCTCACAGTACTCCTGTATTACCATAGACACACACACAAAAGAAAGCATTGTGATACACAATAATAAAAGAGAAGTTATGACTGAATAACACATCTGACGAAACACAAAGAATTCTGACCCCATGATTTTCTGATGGTTCTTCCCCTCAAAACAATTACTTCCTTTTTCAAGAAGCAGAGTCGTCCAGCCTCAACAGCTAAACTCGACAAGCATTTTTGCCTCCTGGGGTTTTCCAGGGGTTATTCTGACTACTGATAAAGCATGCAGTGTTACAAAATTAATTCAAATAAACTGAACCGAACAGAGAGCATTAACTGGGCAAATTACTTCCAACAATTAGAAAGCCATGGCTGTAGCAAAGTCAAGCAATAGCTTCATTAGATAACAGAAAAACAATGCCATATAGAATCTCATTTCTCTTAGACCTCTCTTCAAAAAGGTTTTTGTTCTACTGTGATACAATTTAGAAAATACTTCCTAGATCTTTGGTAGATGCCTGTGGTCCCCTGTTAAGTTACAGATGTACCTGCTGCCTCCAGTATTTTCAGCCACACTGACTCTCCCTTCTGTTTTGCATGCACATCTCTCTATTCTACTAAAAATTGCTCCCTTATAAGCATCAGGTACACATACAACCCTTGTTTAGGTAGCCCTTAGTTTTTCCTTAAGTGAACATGCTTTAGTGACTTCGTAAGTGAATTTCAGGCAATATTTCCATTATTTAGCATCAAAAGGCTTCCCACCCAGTGAATCCATAGTGAAGCCAAGACTTAAAAAAAATATATACTTATATACTATCTGTCTCTATTATCTATGCTGCCCACAATCACAGAAAATTAAAATTTTGGCATATCAGTATAGACTCTGGAAATAATCACACATACTATTTATCTTAATATTAGAAAATGCTTTGAGATACGTGTGCAGGAAGCCTCTGTATGGCAACACCCTTGAGTAACCATGTATTTCTCTGCTGAGTTTCTCTGAATTGCCAAGGACAGAGAGTTAAACAGGTATATACTTCCCCATTAGGTCCCCTTGATCTCTGAATGCGTAATCCCAAACTGGGTATCGATGTGAAAGCTTGTAATACCAAGTGCCACTATGTTAAGTCAGTCCTCCTCCTGTCTTTTTGTGTCATTAAAATACAGCAAAACTACTAAGCATTGCCAGTTGTGCTTTGTGGCCTTGGACAAGGCTCCCTGATCGTCCTATGTGGAGAAAAGAAGAAAGTATGAAATATGACAGAGCCAAGTTTACAAAAAAGTGAACAGTCCTCAAGTCTTAGACATAATATCAAAATCACCTTTTAAAAAGCATTACTATTGGTGAACACATTAGTCCCTACAGAGGAAAAAGCTTGTGGATTTATCAAAATACTTTCAGTAAATGCTCAACTCCATCCGCCAGTAAGCAATATCCCAGAATTTGCAGTCTGAGGAAAAATAAGGTCTGTTAACAACAGCATTTTTAATTCTGATCACCAGAAAGTTTGTACTGAATTGTGAAGACAGAAACAAAGCCTTCATTGAGGCAATTTTGGAGAGTGTCTTATTCATGACAGAAGGAAGAAAGGAATCAGGAAGATAATCTGACATTTCACAGGCATGCAAATCTCACTGAATAGCAGTGCAAGAGCACTTCTCTGAATTATTATCCGTAGTAAATTGCCTGCACACAGTCTATTCACAGATGTCTTTGCTCTGCCAATCTCAAGTAGCTATTCTTTCAGTAGTTTAAGAGTAAATACACACTTGTGACTCATCCAGATATCATTGACTGCATTCAAGTGTCTATCATACAAAAACACCCTTGAGTTCAGCAAGGCACTGTCGGGCACAGAAATTTTTTAGTTCTTAAAGGTCATTAAATGACAGCTTCATTTCACTGTTCTATGCTGAGGATATTTTCCATGAAAAACTCTAGTGTTACTCAAGAGTGTGTTACAGAACCAGCCCTTAGAGCTATAGTATACTTTTTAAGTCAACAAACTCTGCTCAAATCCAGCTGCCTCAAAGAATTCACTAGAATTCACCAGTGTTCCTTAAGACCCAACGCCACAGGAAATCACAGCTCTCAATTGAAAATGAGAGCTGTTCATTGATAGGTCAACTGTTCCAGTTCTGATTGACTTGTTAGAACATCTAAAAATAATTTTAAAAGGTGGTTCTAGCATGGCAAAAACAAATACACTTCCTACATTCACTTAGGATTAAGTGAGCCTGCAGCAAAATGATCGGGGTAAAGAGTTCTTTGGCAGTGTCTTCAGGGTCTGAAGGTCTTTGCTTAAGCCTCAAATGCCTTTTTTTTTTTTTTTTTTTTTTTTAAGGTTTCTTGATCCATTATTGTCCAGTGTTCACTGCAAGTAAGTCGAAACAATGAAGGCTAGTGAAACAGCAAATTCTATGGCCAAATTGAAAATTAAGGTCCTTCCTATTTATAAGAAAAAAATTAGATGATCACTCATCACACTGCATCTCTTCCATGAGTTGTTATTTCAGCATCAGGTGAGGGACAATTGGTCAATTTGCCAAACCATGTGCTAGAGAGTTTGTGGGGCTCTCAGTAGTTAGTAGGTTTTTTGGCCAGGTATTTAAATTTGGCAGTTAAATGGGTAACTCTTGGGCAGTGGACAACGAACATGAAGAAGAGATGGCTCATATCTCATACTGATTCATGTTATCTGGAAAAAAAAACACTGCACTAAATTCATCTCTGGCATGAATGGAAGCACTTCTATAGAGAATAATGCAGTTACCAAATAGCTGAGCTTCTCCTGTATTGTGAGCTGAGTTGATTCTGCACAAGAACTTTCACCATACTACTCTTCTGTAGCCTTATTTTTCTTTGTACCAATTTATACTTTAAACTTTCATGGTAGACTCTGGCAATGGAATACCTGTTATACTTCCATTTGCTTGTTTTAATCACCTCCCTGTCAATTTAGATGAGAGGATGTATGTCTCTGCACTATAAGAATTACAGGAATAAGCACTCCCCACTTCTAGCTTCTCTGTGTTCACTGATTTAACTACCTCTGTCTTCCAGTTCTGCTCATCCTTGTTATCATTCCTGTACAGATTTCCTTGTTTTATTATTTTTAAGATGGGCCACCCATTATTACTGCACAGAATGTTCAAGACAAGGACATATGAGGAAGTACAAATACCTAAAACCTAAAGTTTACAATAGGACTAATGTCACTGTGTAGGCTTGGCTTCCACAGGTATTCAATACATCTGCTGCATGAAAATTGGCTCCAGTTTTATTTAGGAAGTGCTAAAAACTAAAGATCTGCTTCCTACAGTTTTTAGTTGTCTATGGTAGGGTTAGAGAAAGCAATGGGACGTCAGTATTTCAGTGTGTACTACTGGGGAGTATGTACTGATAAACTTTTGTTTCCTTTGCTAACTGCACCTATAAGCATGCATTTATTCAGCATTTCTTCTAGGGGCTTATGACAAAGAAGCAATGTGACTGGCAGAATAAATCTTGAGCACTGTAATAAAAATACAGCTCTTTCCATTGCAAGTTTTGTCAAAAGTTGATCAAAGAAATTCATTTAACTTGTACACAGAGCTCAGAATATGAAGATCAGCATGCTGGTTAATCCTGTACTGACTAAGTTTAAACAAACTTGGATGTTTTTCTGCTTAAATGCGGTGCACCAGATCAGATTCAGCAGAAAGCAAATAATAACCTAAATTGCTTTTTCTAATCAACAGGTCTGAACATAGGCCAGCAAGTGCTCAGTTTGTTAAAAGTGTGTGTTTTCAAACTAATGGCCACAAGCAACCAGTCAGCTCATACAGAATAGTACTTAAGAGCATAATAAAAAGAGTCTTAATCTGTCCCAAACTGCAATAAGCTTACAGTCTACTAATTCACACAACCAACTCAGAACACCACAACAGTATTAGCATAGCCTCTGGAAAAGCTTATCTTATATGCACAATGGTGACCTGCTTTGATAGTTATTTTTGGCAAGTCATATCTAATCTATAGTCTGACATTAGTAAATTGACTTCTAGCTTATAAACAAAAGACGGAGTTTGGCTACAGTTCTGCATAAGCATGCCTGAATTTTTAAAGGTTGGCAAAGACCTACTCGATAGTAACATGTTTAACTAAGACACTTGCAGTATTCTTCTGGGATCCATACTTGTATAATGACAAAGGAAGTTCCCAGATTTAGGTCTAGCCCCCACACTGAAACTAGCCTGTGGCACAGTCTGTCACAGGAGAAAAATCAAAATAAACTCATGCTTTGTTTGTCAATTCCATTTAGTGGTCCATACTGTACCACCAACAGTGACCATCAAGGGGCAAAGCAATGGAAAGGCACTCCAGAGACTGACACAAGTGCACCCACTGCGTTGCTGTAATTCGTGTGCAACTAGTGGCAAATTTACAGAGCCAGAGACACAATCTGCAACTGATGTACACCTATTGTGTACTACTACAATACAGACAGACCCCATGCATGTTGCAAATACCTCATCTTTCACTAAACAGACCTGTTGTTGGACCACAGTGCCTCTAAGCCTGCTCTTGCCATGATCCCTACTTCCTACTCTTAGAGGTAGTGTTCAACCAGTATTCCCAAACCCAGACATCTTCTTACATCTTATAAATTTTTGTCATAATTCACCCACCACCACCTCTAAGTAGTGACAGAGCTCTTCTACAATTTAACCTTCCAAACAAACATTCCAGCAGGAAGGCCAGCTGTCTCCCACAAAGCTAGTTTTCTAAACTCAAGTTGCTGAGTTCTGCCTCTCCAAAAGAATATGAAATTTACTGGCTGCAGTTTATACCCAAGTATTCTAGTCGTTATAAAGGGCAAAAAAAATCCCAGAAGCTATGATAATAAAAAAGCTCACCTTTGCCATCAATATCCTTTCAAGGCTGGAAACTGGAAACCTGGAACTAATGCCTGCCTCTCTGAGTGCTCTCTAGATGCAAATCTGTCATCCACAGCTTCCTTCTATCCTGAACTTGCCTTAAACAATTTTTCCACTTCATTTTTGAAGTACAAAGACAGTCATCTCCAGGTATGCTTGCCCCTTATAGGTGCAGCCATAAGGTGCAACCAGACCCTGACAGACTAGACAGAATTCCCCCTCTTCCTCACTTTTCAGAATGGTGAAAGGAAACTTAGAAAGTCTTCTGCTTATTTGGCAACTAACATGAAGAATATTTCTTCCTACACTTAGCAACACTGAATCAGAGTTGTCAGTACAAAATCAGTTCACAGAGCCTACCTAGGTACTCCAAGCTCTATTCAAGTTTTAACCTTCATTCTTAACTTTTAGAAATCTTCAGGGAAGATCTCTACAATTTCCCTTTGGTATACCCTTCAAAGAGCAGCATCTTGCATGTTTTTAAAAAAATAAATTTAGAGGAAACACAGATTGGGGTTTTGCTGCTTCATGACAGGAAAGAGATCTGTACTATCTGGATACAAAAATGAGAAAATAATAGTTTTCAGTATAATAATAATAATTTCCATACCTGTCTGAAAACTTCTTGCTTTATTAAAAATCAAAGAATGTTAAAAGGAAATAGGTAGTAAAACAGTTTTACGGCAGGAGCCTATAATTTCTCATGGTGATTAGCTCAATACATAGACTTCAAAATCAAAAAACAAAACCAAAAAACAAATAAACAAACAAAAAAGACCAAGACTCATTAAATAAAGAAGAATGACATTT
The DNA here is from genome assembly GCA_038090715.1 of Florisuga fusca. Taxonomy (NCBI): domain Eukaryota; kingdom Metazoa; phylum Chordata; class Aves; order Apodiformes; family Trochilidae; genus Florisuga; species Florisuga fusca. Next base: position 3,873,343 of record JAAWXA010000047.1, on the reverse strand, counting down.
TCTACACCCATCAAAACCTATTAGCACTTGTAGGCTCTCATGAAGACATCCAGACCTCATCCTAATTAGATATGGTAGTTTAAAACCTAAGAAACGGAGCTGGGAGCAGATATTATGGACTTTTCTATTAGACTAAAATGATGCATATAGGCTTTGAAATACATAATCCCAATGCAAGTTTCTGTAGTTATGAAAAAAAAAGGGCTGTGCTAACAACAAAGTCAGTTTCATAGGCTGGTATTCCACTTGACTGCCTCACTTCTCAGTTTAAGGGATGTGGCCCCAGGTCACAGTCATGACAGTGAGCTATATGTAACACTGGTGCTACAAAGAGGATAGAATTCTCCTAGGTACTGAGAAAAGGAAATCCCATATGAATACATGCATTAAACAGAAATGGCAAGTTTACCTCCTGAGTCTCAAGCAGTATCTTTTGTAAGACCTTTAACAGATAACTGAAACCTTATGCAAAGGTTCATGTACAGTCTATCAAAACATAGGTAAAAGCAATTGTCTTCTTACCTACAAGAAACCTTTCTGATTGTCCTTCAGTCAGAAAAATGATTCTCTGTGAATCTCAGGCTGACTCTCAGCTGTTTACAAGAAGCTGCACATGTGCATAAGGAGGTATTAAAAGGTATCTCCTCACTGGAGAACAAAGCACTATGCTCACAGACATTTTGTACTTTGGCAAGCTCAGTCATCTGTGAAATGACATTTAAGGGTGGTTTGGGTTGTTGGTTTTTTTTTAAATCTAGAAGAGTAATTGGGTGAGCATGACCCATGAGACTGCAAGCTTCCCATCACCGTAAGACAGAAATATACTTAGCAGCTACCCTGAGAGGAAACTGGAGATAACTTGGCACTGCTGTAGTAGCAACACATAACTTGCTTTTGAACTGCAGGACTCACTTGAAAGAGACAAGCTGCTTTGCTCTACACTACTGGAGGGCAGAGAGCAGAAATTTAGATGACAATTACACAGTTTTTGTCATTTAAAAATAAATAAATGCATTCTTTTCGCTTGGCTAAACTGCAGCAAAAGGAGTGGAAAGATACAAAAAATGCTTGCAAATGAACATTTGTAACGGGAAATCGTAAACAGCTCAACAACTCAAGAGGTACTGCAGGGAAATCAATGAGACAACTGAACACGGACGACCTGAACACGAAAGCAAGTGATGAACACATGCAGTTGACAAAACTCTCAAAACGTGTTACATGGAGATTATCTAAATATTGTCATTTGATTTTAAAGGATGACCAGGAAGATCCATATTCTCTTTCTACTAATATCCATCTAATTTCCACCCCTCCTCTTTCTTAATTTTACTCAGATGAAATTCTAAAAATCAGTGCTCTGCATAAATTCTAGAAGAAACTTGTGCCAGTGGAAAAGGAGACACGTAGCATCTGAATCAATGCAAGGGAGCCTGATCCAACCTTCAGTGACATGGTTATTTTACAAATGCTTGCTTTCTCCTTTCAGATCTGGAAAGTTGCAGATTGATGTTTCTCTGGATTTTTTATGCTGTAATTCTTTTCTCCTAGCATCTACACCCCAGTAGTTCTGGGAAACTTGTGACCTCTGCATTTTTAATTAGAACTCTTAACTTTTTCCATAGCAACATATTTTGATGTTGCAAATACAGAATCTGTCAAATCAAACAAGTTCTGGTCACATGAAGTCCAAACACACACAAATGCTGAGCAGCAACAGGATGTATGAAACGACGGAGTTAAGAGAAAAATGAAATAGATGGCAAAAGAGAGACAGAAGTCTCTACGACATGATATGCGGCACTGGTTTAGATGAATACTTCTTAAAGCTAAGTAAGACAGAAAAAACCAGTATGGCTTAGAGTAAGAAAAACAAAATTTCCAGGATTCTGCCTTCCCATGTATAGATCATTCAAGCGTATGCCTGCAGCCAACAGGTGTCTTATCTCAGTGGCTTAGTGAGAGAAGCTGAAACTGACACTGCTTTTACAAAAACAACAGCATTCAGTCACTTTCTGTTTGCACTTTTCCCACCTATTTCCATAGATCCTGGCTGCCGCATGGGTCCTAAGGATGCCATAAACCTAAACAGTCGTCTAAACCTAGAGGATGAAATGATCTGTCTCTTATCTTAAGCAGAGAACCTAGGAGAATATCTATGGGGCTTTACCAGCAAAGTTGCTGAAAGAAAGTGCCAAGATACAGGGGTACCTGACTTTTCCCAGCCCTCCTCAACCAAAATCATCAGTCTGCAATCTGCTCTGTAAAAGACCAGAAATCTCCTCCAGGGACACTGTTTATTCCACCTAGCCACTCAACAGTCCAATGAGACAGGAAAACCAGAAATACAAAAGTGAGTTTAAAAATAAAATGTATGACACTAACCAAGAGCTTCAAACAGAAAGAGGCTAATTATAACCATGCGGTTTGCTGGAAAAAATTCCTGGTTTGCATAGTCTCATTTTTAATGCAAGTCACCACACATAAAGGTAAAATTGATAAACGTAGGAGAGACTTCAGCAACAAACTAAAAATCAGGTATTAAAAATAACCAACTGTGGTATACTTGCTTTTTTAAATTCAATTCAATGGTTGCTGGGTTATAATTAGCCTTTTATAACTGAAACCTATGAAACCATCTGTCTATCCAATTTTTGCAGCTGCTTCTCGCTCCTGTCACAGGTTCTGCTCAGGGAATATGTTAGGTTTAGAGAGATTTTGCACCACCTAGTGAGCCACTGATGCTGCATCAGCAAGAGAAGCAGCAGCTGCCAAGCCTATATTGAACGGGTAACATGCACTCGCAGCACAAAAAGTGTTCAGATAGAGAAACAGCAATGTGCTGGACTAGATTTGGGGTGCTGGAAAGACATACAGGCTTACAGCAAATCACTAGGGGAAAAAAAATACTGCCACATTTTCATCAGCCTTTCCTGGGAAACAATATTAGTCTGCATGTAACTAAATGCAAAGCTATTCTGACTGAGATATTCAGAGAACAAAATCTTTTTAAAACTACTGGGCCTAAACAGATTCACTGTTTCTCGCACTTTCTTTCTCATTACTGTAGTTCAAACCACTGTTGCCAGTGGGAGCATGAAGCATTTTTAAGTAAAGGTTACTGCAGCTTAATGGAGTTTGCCTCATGGTGAACTGGAAGCTCACTTGTCTGCCATGAAGCCTAATGACAGTCATGCTATCTATTTCACTAAGGTAACCCAAATTCTGAAAACTGCAGTATTTTGTGTGGTTCTGACTACAAACTTAATATCCTCAGCTTTCACAATCCCCTTTGCAATGGGAGGTCTTTGGACAAATACTCAGTTCTGTATGTGTCAAACAATCCATGCTACATTTAGAGACTTTTTACCACTCTGTAACTGTGCCACTTAGAGGTAAGCAGATAAAACTTTGTTCTGTTATTTGCATGCACAAACCAAAAATTGCAGCAGACCACTGTATGCCCCTAGCAGAGCAGGGTGGGGATAAACTGTGGCCATTTCCATTAAATCAATTTCATATGAGATTTTTTTAATATGTATCATTTTATGTCAGCATGTTTCAACATAATTCCAAGACATAGTCTGAAAATGTGGTATGTGACCACTTACATCCAAACAGGTAAGTCATCTTACAGTATGGAAGGACTGAAGAGGAAAAAGACCAGCCCTCTAAAGAATGTTGCATAACTAATGCAAGCTCCAGCATGATAAAAGAAGGCATGAGACAAGTTGTCTATGGAAGCACTTAAAAGTGTCAGCCAAACCCAGCCTTCCTACTGCAGAAGCTACAACAGAAGCAGGCACAGTCCAGTTTTGCAATGCAATGCATTTTGACTGTGATGGTGTCATAATGAATATCCACTCTAGTGTCAGCTTTGTAAAGCTTTAAAACTGAATTATCTGTCTTTCCTATTCCTGTTTCCTGTTCTATACTAGCTTCCAGCGTGGCCTACTAGCTTTAACAATCACCATAACCCACCACTTTTCTAAAGGCACTAATTATTACCCCCTTGGATAGTTTTACAATGCAAAACTAAAAACTGAGGAAAAGTAAATGCTTATGAAGTCCACAACAAGAATAAATTTTAATGAAATCCTTTAGTTTTTTCTCATTCCATTCTAGTGAGGACAACACGATCCCAGGAATGCATTCTCTCCAAAACTTCCAATGCCACTGAAATCCTAATCTTCAGAAAAACTGTAAGATGAACTTTGACTGTATAGACCTTTAAATAAAAATAGCATTTTTGCTAATGTATTCTTTCCAAGAGCCTGCTTCTCCCTAGTAAGTTTCCCATCCCAATACTGTATGTTTTTCCAGCTGGCAATTGACACTGCCAATGAGCCTTTATTTTCAATGTTATTTAATACATTCCCATCAGAAATCTATTTTTACTATACAATTTCAGTGTTTTCTTGAAGTGTCTTGCATTTAATGGTCACATTTGAATTTGCATTTTTTCCCATAGTATAAGTACATAAAGATTCAAACAATAATTCTGAAAGAATCTAGGCTTGTTTTCTGAGAGAAAAAAAACTTAAGAGAATGAAATACTGCTTTGTTTTTATATAAAATGAGAAAAAAAAACTTTGTTTCAGACATCTATACTGGAGGTAATCATTACAGCACCATCACACTGGGACATACACATTTAAATGTATAGGTATGGGAAAACAGCATGCTGTTACCATTAGAAATGATAAGATGAAAATTCTCAAACTATTGTCCCATTCTATAGAACAATCTCTTACAACTGTCCCTTCGAGAGATGTGTGAATGTACCATTTCCCCATGAAACTGGCATTTCCTGGCCTAGTTTACATACTGTGATTAAGCGTATGCCACCTAGTTTTCCCTTGATGTTTCAATAGCATGCTTGCAACAAGCACACACAGTCCTGTGTTTTGCTGTCACAGTCCCAGAGTGACACAGGACAAACCTTCAGGCTCCCATCTGGAGGAAACCCCAGCTTGCTGTAGTGCTCAGGACCACCCTTTATGTCATGGGCACTTGAGTTCAGTGCTCTCACAATTCCTTCTAGATTTTCATACACAACTCAGAACAATTTTTAGTCTGTGGTGCTGCCATATTCTCAGGTGGATCGGATTCTATCTTGCTAGCTGTTCTTCCATTTACACTTCAAATATCCTTTGCTCATGAAACTGTAATTGGCATTTTGTCATTATTGCTCAGCTCACAAGAGCAAGGGCTGATCTACAGTATTTGAAGAGTAGATTCATTTGCATATGAGTGCTCAAGACATACACCATTGCTGCATTACAGTAAGATGTAAAGTTCCTTTCTGCTGCACTCGACTAAATAAGTATATTCTGTCCCTTCCCATGGACTGAGAAAATTTTTATTCACACACAACCAGCACAAAAATACTGTGACCTCTTTAACAATCTTCAAGCCAATACCTTCTGCTGAATTGGAAAAAAAGCTCATGTGGCTACAGAAATAATGTTTGTGTTTTATCAGTGTTGTTCCCGCCAAAGGCTGGATTATCTATTTCACATCCATTTAAACACAGCAAGGTTATAACAGGGCAGACAGCAATCTGGACTTTATTGGCTGGGAAAACAGACCTCATAAATCTTATCTGATACATCTGTCCTTTCCACTGTCTGCATATATGCCCATGCATCCAGTTGGCCATGTGCCTGTTCAGTGGTACATCAGCTTCTGTGGCTACTGCACAAAGGATTTTCCATTTCCCCCCCTCTCTGCTACAAAAACAAATATACTGAAAGAAGTGCAGAAAGGAAGACATGTTTATGGTAGCTTGTAGGTGCTTAAAAGAGACAATGTGCTGTTAGGATGAACAGTGAGGAAGTAATTCAAACTAGCTAGAGCAATGTTGATTATATCTATCCACCTATTTCTGTAAGCAGACCCTGATACTAGTCTCATTGGTATGCTTTCTGAATGCACAGAAGTTATGAATGGAGTACATTGCTACATAATCTTGTAGGCCATCTCAAATCCCAAATACCTGACAGCTCCCACTTCACCAGCTAAAGGCTGCTAGATACCATGTGGACCCTGGTAAAAACACTGAACTTCCAAGATCAAGTTTCAAGTAGGGAATGAAGGATCAGAACTGTGTAACTAAAGTATCAGTAGCATGATGTAGCAATTATTCCAGGTACATGGATTTCTTAAATTGTGCTTACTAGAGTGAAACGTCTGATTGTTCATCACCAAAGAGACATGAAGTCTGATTCTAAGCAGCACAGTCGAGGTACATATTAGCATGTTTTCTGAAGGGAGTAACCAGCAATCACTTTTTTCTTCCAGTGTTCTGGCCATTCTGTGACTTAGGAGTATCCATACACAATTTGTTTTACATCAGTAAACCAACTTAATTAGTGAATACAAGAAGGGGAAAAAAAAGAGCACATTTTACTTATTGCCTTGTAAAAATGAGACTATCAACCTACTTAAATAAAAGTGCCTGAACCAATAGGCACTTTTTAAAACAGCTCGTTCTAGTTCAAGAACATATTCTCTTCTTTCTGTTATCTTCCACTGGTCTTTAGAAGTCTTGATGTGAAACATGAGAGGTGTTGCTATTATACTGTTAACTAGAAAAGTGGCAGTATATGGTAGAATTAAGAACAAATTAAAAACTAAATATTGTGATTCTAGGATGTTGCTTCTTTTCACTAGACACACAGGTAGTTTTATCATTTACAAACACGACTGCTCCAAATTTCTTAATTAGTTGATAGATGCATACCTAAGAGCAGTAAAATACATACCTAGGAAGCCTGGCATCTGTACTTATTTATGCTTGTTTCAGGCAGTTACCTTCCCTAGTGGGAGAGCAGAGGATTAAAAAACAGATTAGCCTCCATACTCTGGATGGATTTGGCAGTCCAGCTGCTTAGAAGAAAAAAAGTAAGAAAGTTTTTGCTATTGATCCAATTTTCTGCTATGAGCTACGGGGACGCAGCTGTTTGATCTGATTTTACAATGACACCACCTCCCAACAGCTCTTCTAGTAGTTCAGGGTAAGATAAAAAGATCATGGGAACTGCAGCTGATAGAATAATCCACCCATTGATTTTTTTTTTTCTCTGTGCTTACTCCCTGTGTTTTAATTGAATTTTGTGGTTCAGTATTGGTTTCAGCCTGTGCTTTCTGAGTCAACTAAAGTACAAAGTAAAGCAATGGGAAAAATCAAATTCTTGAATTTTGTCCAAATGGAATTGGACAAAAATAGACTCCAAGGTTCTCATTGCAAATTTGACTCTGGAATGAAGATTGTGTTGGGGTTTTTTTTGTTCTGGTTTGGGTTTTTCTCTTTTTCACTCGGCTCTTCCTTGCAATAAGGGCAGTGTAAAAAGGAGAATGCTGGGAAAGAGAAATTTTCTTGTTCCCAGCAAGCAGGTTAAAAACTTAAGGGAGCTGGAGGTTTTGAAGAACTCAATTTTGACACAGAAGTCACAGAAGAATCCTAGCAGAGTGGGACAAGTTGCCATCAGTCACCTCTTACATAAATGCTCTCTTTGCCAGTCGTGCTAGAACTTGGTTTGCAGTCTCTCATCAATGCACTATGTAAATGCTAATTATTTAAATACTAGACAACTGAAGGCATTAAAACATCAAATATAATTCTAAAAGAAAGGGAGACATTTAAAAACAGAGACGAGCAGTTCACTTCCAACTCCAGGACTGGGAAGATCTTTAAATGCCCTGCCTTCCCATGCTTTCCCAAGAAATGTCTTTATAGCACAATAAAGACAGAAAATCTCACAGAGCACAGAGAGTAAGTTTTTGTTTGCCGAGCACTACATGACTGCATTATATAAAGCTGCTGCTAGCAGTATCAAAATATATTAAGTTTAACTAAGACAATGTGTTTCAGAAGAATTTTCTTTATTTGGAGCTGGAATGTCCCCATAAAAAGGCATGATCTGTACACGACTGAGCTGTCCAATGATCTGCAAACGCTGCACATTTTGTCCTGGAGTAAACCCTGCTTTCTCCAAACCCAAATTGGTTTGGATTCCTCCTGTGCATGCAGAGCACATTTTCAGCTATTGCTACATGTGCATGTCTTAAAACTGCACTTTTATTTGTATGGTTGACTTTCACAGATGTTACTTTTACTTTGGGTATTCCAAAACTGCTGACGATGCCACAGGGCCCCTTCATGGTACCCCTTGGAGGATGTCTGTGTGAAAGTGTCCCTGAAAAGCATGGCTGCTCCCACTTTCAAGGCTTGATCTGCTATCCTGATTTAGAAAAATAAAAAGTGCTTTTCCCCCCAAGATTCTCCCTCTTCCTTCAAACCTGCTGAAAATACTGTTCATTATATAGATCTGTGCAGCATACAAAAACATTAACTCAGCACACCCAGATTTTTCATGTCTCTCTGTACCAACACAGACTTGTGTTTACTAGCACCCTCCAGCTTTTCCTGAGCACTTGTCTCTGCATCCCACCTGGCTTCTCACCACTACTTCACCTCATCTTGGCAGCATCCCACATCTCTACTAAAGCTGTTTCACTATGTCTCCTTCAAGCTTTTTATTCCCCAGTCTCCCTCACCTCCCTGTTACTTCTTGTGATCCCACATCAGCATACCAGACAAGAAAGTCCAAAACACATGAAAGTGAGTCAGTTCAGAGCTTAAATGCTAATAAAAGCTGAGGGATTTTAATTTTGCAGTCTCTGAGAATATCTACCCAGCAATACAGAGATGAAAAACATGGTGAAGATGAGACAATGTTAGTATTCCTAACAGAAAAAACAACGCACCAGGGTTACAGTCCTACACAGGGCTGACTCCATTACTAGTTTTCGTCAAAGCAAAACTGAAAAGCAATGCCTTCATTTGGTTTTCAGCTTAGAATGCTTCTCCCACACAGAACTATGCCTTTTATTGCAGAGCAACTTAACATAAGCACTCCCACACTGGCTCAATCCAAAGGTAGTTCTGGCCTCGAGTTTTGTCACCAACAGCATCCAGAATATGTGTAGAAAACAAGTGCAAGAAGCAAGGCAAGTGCAGAGCAATTCACTTTCTGATATACTCTCATAGTATACTGCCTTTTTTAGTAGTAAAGACAAGTTGTAAGACTGGCAGGGAGTGCCAGCTTTTTTACACTTTCACCAGCTCTATTGTTGTTACACAATACAGAGCTCAGGTCCTGGAAGACAAGTATGATATGAAATATTTTTAGAGCATTGTTTCAAATGCAATCATTTGCACTTCTTTTTAGCCTTCTCCCAAAGCCTCTTTAAGATTTATCACCAAAGACAAGAAGACACTGGAAACAGAGATGGAAAAGAGTAAGTCCATCCTTTGAGTCTTCTGGCATCGGGGCAGGATCCCTCCAATAAAGCACATTCTTCAAGCTATTTAAAAATGTCACACCCTCAACAGTTAAAGACATCTCAGTCCAACTTTTATTTTAAGCCTATGCACCATTAAATCTTTGGCACAGTGCTCATCACACCTGTAATATTCCAAGCTGCTTGCTATTCAGGGCCACTGAAGCCTCCCTTAAAGACAAGAACAACATGCTGCCTTGTGAGCATTTCCTGTCGGTCAGACAGATATCATACTCAGTGAGCCTGTGCCTTTAGGAAGACGTGCTACTACATATGAGAAGAGTCAGCACTGCAAGCCTGAAAGGAAGAATTCTGGTATGATTATATGTCACTTGTCGACTAACATGGCAAAAAGGATCAGATTATAATACTCATCCTCTGTAGATATAAACTCTCTTAAGCAGTTGCCAACTCCCAAAGGTCATGAGAAAAGCATAGCTGTACTGGCAAACCAGTCTCATTATCAAAGAGCACTTTATGCACACGTGATGAATCCAGACTTTGACAAGGAGACATAGTTTATATTAGACCATGGCAGAAGGGCAGTAGAGAGTAAGAAGACAACACAAGAGGCTCATTTAATACAACTGAGCAGAAGGGAATCATTCTGTGCCAGAGTCCTTACTCCTCTCTGCTCCTGGATTCTTTGCAACTGGCAGAGAAGCAATGCTGATTTCTCAGGGAACCTGCAAATTAAAACCTCGCTATTCTGAAAACGGGGGACCACACTCATTTCATGGTAACAGCACCACTAAAAGTGCTAACACCCCCCCAAAAAATACCACTGACAGACTCTGTGAACCTTCACAACATTAGTAGCACGTAACCAGTTAAAAAAAAAAAACAACCTCAAAACAGGGGAAGCATGCATTTTACTAGCTCTTGAAATGTCTTCTTTCTGGATATGAATATGAAAGGCACATATGTGGGCTCCCTATAAAACTACATCGAAGCAACTTTTGCCCACAGAGAGAGACCTCATACAAAAGTCTACAGCTAGCAAACTCTTACTGACAAACTCTTCATGGCTTCTGTGAATTCCATGACAAAGAATTCAGACTTCAGCCCTGGTCTGGTTCAGTACAAAAAGGCACATAATGGGGAAAAACTTTGCAACTACTGAGCAGAGTAACCTAAAACTTTCTATGTTCTCACAGAAGTGCATGGAATAAACATCTGAGTGCTGATCTTCAAACCTGATAGTTCCCTTAATACTTTAAAGAGCAGATCAATTCTCATCTGACTCTGTCAACTAACAGCTGAGCAGTAATAAAAAAGGTATTCCAACAGAAATGAAGTCATTATGTATTCCAGAAATACTTTTAGTTACTGTATCTTTCCCAACAATTACCAGGTAAAATCTCTGCTCAGTATGAAGAGTAATGTATCACTGCCATTAGAATTATATTCTTCCTTACAGCACTTGAAAAATGAAAAGATATTTTGCTTTTAGTAACCAGGCTTTCGAGATATTTTTATTTACAGTAAAATGTTTTTTTTTCTACTGTGTACCATATAACTAAGCAAAAGAGAAAGAATTAGTGAAAATCACTTCTGTAATTCACCATGAATTAACATTTGTAGTCATCGCTTGCTTTGAATTGCAGTGTATTGGAAATGTACATTTACAGATCAATTTTCCAGAACAGGCAAGCTACATTCTGCATGTGTTATTGACTCAACTGTGAAGCCATGTAGCAGAAATAGTTAAGAAAATATTTACAGGAGACTGATTCCTACAGTACATCAGTAATGAACTTGTTTGTCTGACCTATTTATTCATGACCCATAAGGGATCCTCTGCTTTTTTCTAGTAACTTCTGCCACAAACTATACTATAAAGTGATGCTACACAAAGCAACAAAGACGAAACAGACCACTTACTTCCTGTATCAAGTTTTTGATTGTTTGTAACTATAAACAAGATGAAATTTTGCACTGTGATGATTCCTTCCAAACTCCTGTTTAATGTCTACTTAGCCAAACATGGGCAAGCTTCCTCCAGTTGAGTATTAAGAGAAAGGTTTTAGGATCCCTTTACATTCAATTTAGTCTTAGGAAGAGAGCTCTCAGACAAATTAACACAAGATAGCTACTACATTCTATATTCTGGAAATTTTAAAACCTGGAAATCATAAATATTCCTTTAGGTAAAAGAGATGCTGTCTTACACTCCGAATGTCTCATTTGAGATGCTTAAAACACTGTGCTTCCTCCAGCTTTCATGTGCTGAGTATAAAAAGGCTTAGAGGATCAGCCCAGCAGTCAGAACAGACAGCCCTAGTCAGAAGAGTTAAAAATGTTACCTGTAGCCATCACTCTCAACAGTGGTTCTCTTTGTTTTGGCCTGATTGCCTGTTTTTCCCTGAAATGAAAGATGGTAGTGCAGTACACAGCAGTACTCAAGCACACACTGGATTGATTTACTCCTAGGGGAAACTGGAAATATTGTTAAAGGAAGCCCATACAAGAGATCATGGCAGACTTGAAATAGGCAAGAGGCAGAAAAATTACTGGATGCAAATCCAGTAGATTTAGAGCACCAGGATTCATTAGCTTTGTCCACACAGAATTTTATGCAGCTTTATGCAGCTCCTTCTCTGATTCCAAAGCACATCTTTTCCTTCCTCAATCTAACAGTCCCAAGTCCTTCACCTTGTATGCAGTGCTCTGCCAGAGAAAGTCAATCTTCGGCTCACAGTGGATAAAAGTTAAGGAATCATGCATGTACCAAGACTTTTCTCTTTATATCTGTATTTCAGACCATTGCTGAAAGAAAAAAATACATGACCCAGCCTGTGCAATGCTATCAGCCACTGAGCTCAGACTGCAGTAGTCCACCTGGGATCGGGTATTCTTCTGTGCACTGCTAGTTTGCCTGCAGGGACACACCTACCCAAAAGCTAGAAATGGTGTTTGGGCTACACAGAAACAGAAGAAAAGAAAAGCTACTGCTTTTCCTCAGGTACTGCTGCAGCTTCCTTGCTTGCTTGTATCAGCCTGCTGGTGTAAAGTCAAGTGGTACAAGAATAAGGTACAAGAGAAATAAACGCTGTGATACATATTAAAAAAAACCATTGTATATTATTGGTTATTTTGTCCAAACAACCTTTTGTGACTATAGTTTTAAGGAAAAAACAGGCAACTCTTGCCAAGAAAACAATTGTAAAGACGCTGAAGACAAGTGTGCACTAACTTTTAAGTAGAGGGAAAAAAAGAGTCTATCTTTTTAATAACTTTGTTTTGATGCTCTTTGCTACAGTCACAATGGACTATAATACTCTTTCAAATTCTACAGCATTAAGTCTTAATTAGATGATATTCTAATGAAGCGAGACAAATGCTCAGCACAAGAATAGCCTGGCATTTCTGCAGTGAAATATGAAGCTAAGGCCAAATCCTGAGGTCAATTTTTACAGGCAAAACTTTCAGAAACTCTGTTGGCTGGCTGTGTAAATGAAGACAACACATTTTGGTTTCAGACTGCTATCATGTGCAGAAAGAATTTTTCTCTTAAAAAAACAAAGCAATATGCATAATCCTGACAAACTGGGAAAGGCAATTTGAGCACCTGCATCAAGCCTTTTATGCTGTGATTTCTCCATGGATATTTCAGACAATTTCAAATGCACACCACTTCCAAGAGACAAGTCAAGCACTCAGGCCACTGTTACATTTAGCTCTGCAGTAAAGAAATGTAAGGTTTGTCTACTAGTTTTATTTAAATATGAAGATATCCTTGATATCCATGTGGCAAATCAGCAACGTTATTATCTCAAAGGTACTTTGCCTTCTTGCTCTATGCCTTTACATACTTCCCTTCCACACTTTCCTTCCCCAAAGGATTTTAAGAAGTCTCTACAGACGACTGCCCTCTTCTGGATGGAATCAAATACTGTTTGATTATTTCCACGCAGATGAGATGCAGTGGTCTGATTTTATGTGGTGGGCTATTTAAATTTTTTTCCTTCTGTCTGTGTAATCACAAAAGTTACCCTATGCCAGAATGAGGCCTATGGCATTCTAAGGGACTGCTTCACAATTCTCTACATAATTAGCAAACATTCCTTAGAGCAGAGTTTTTAAGCTAACTTGTCTTTTTAAAAAACTTGTTACACATTTCACTTTAGCATTTCTGTTTTTCCCAGTGCTTAAAACACAGTGTTGTTTCCTTGTAAGGTCCTTAATCCTTCTCCACAAACAAATGGAAAAATTCCCACCTCTCTTTGTTACTCAAGGTAAGCATGTTAAACACAGAATATTATAGCTGGAAGCATTCTTACATAATCTTTTCCTCTGCCTCAAGTTAGGGTCAAATATTTCTTTGCTATTCCAAATCAGTCTTTGGCTGACCCCTGCTAAAGACAGCTGATAATGGGGACTGTACAATTTTGCAGGGAACTCAGTCGCTGCTTCACCAGTTAACTATTAGTATTCCTGTATGTTTGCTTATAGACTCATGATAAAGGGCTGTGGAGATTATTGTCAAAAGGACTCATTCATCAGGGAGCTTGCTTTCTGTGAGCTCTCATCTGCAAAATGAGTGCAAGGATTAAAATGCAAAGCAGAAAAGCTACAGACAAAATTACCCTTAGAGGGTTTCAGTACAACCACAAAGCTGGAGGTTTTTCTCATCATTATGCATGCATAGTCATACAACCACACCATGCTTTAAAACTTTCACTACACATCTGTGCACCACTGCATGGACTAGGCACCAAGCCAAAGGCTGAATTCCTACGAGTCCATGCAGCTCCCACACGTTTACAGCACTAGGACCCAGAGGGAGCTGAATTTCTGAGTCAGTGCAGCTCGCTGAGCCCTGAGAACAGTGAATGAGGCTGGAAAAGCAGGGGGAATGTGAATGGCTCTTCTGGCTTGGGAAAGTGTCCACAGACTGGGGTGCTACAGACTACTAAACAGCTTGGACAGCCCTGCGGATTGCCTGCACCTCTGGCATCCTGTGACACTGCTCTGAGGTGAGTGACCCCGCAAGAGTCAGTTTTCACGAAGCGAATAATGTGGCTGTTGCACCAGTTGTGGAAGTTCGGTATCTTCAAAATTAGCCAGTGTTCTTGCTGTACAGTCATTTTTGCTGTCTTGAGGAGGAATGGATGAGATGCCTTTGAAACACGGAGTGCTCACTGCTTAAAAATAGCATTTGCAAGAAAAACGTGGTCCAGTGAAAGTGAACACGACATTGACTAATGCAAGGTTAAACTACATACACATCTGGAAGGTGTTCATAAAGTATTTGTGTTTAAGCTTAAAGCCTGAAAAACATCTTTAGTAAGAACAGCTTAATCTTAGAAACGTAAGTATTCTCATTCTTTTTATCCACGTATATGAGAACTTTTTATTTGCATCATACAGCAGTTACACCTATAAGAAAATTCTTTACTGCCTTTGCTCTGAATATTAATGCTTACTTAACTTTTTTTTTTTTCCTTTCTTCCTATGGTAATTATACTCTAGATAAAAAAATTATTTCTTTGGTTTCCAGTAAAACAAAGCATGACTGGCCCAAGGGTGAAACCTTTTAGCTACAGGCAGAGCAGTAGTTCACTAGAGACTGTGTATCCACTAGGATTTCCACTTGGAAAACCTTACTAACTCCCTGCTGCCTACCTCTTAGTGACCAGATGAAACTGACAATGTTTATTGATTTATTCAAGTGATAACACTTTTATCTGATACACTACACAGGGACAAGAACAGGGACCCCAGTCATGGAGAGAGAAGGAGTAAGGAATTTGTCTGCTAAGAACAAAAAGTATTTGTGCTTGTTTTCTTAACTTTAAATTCTCTTTACGTGCTCAAGAAGTTTTAGGAAAACAGTGAAAGTGAGCATGCCTGTCAGGCTGGTTTTTCCAAGTTGTCATAACTTCGAAGTTGTATTATACATGTTAGATAATTTATGGGTGTTTTCATGTATTACAGTGTTCCAATAAAGTCTTTTTGGCACTTCTTTGCTAAGGCAAAAGAAAATGTGACAATTACCTGCAAAAAGATATAAAAAGAAGCTAACTTGCCTGTATGTTCACAGTCTGCACTTCTAACCTCTTTCACATATTACAGAAAAAAGGCTTCTTAAAGTAACTCTGACAGCTACGATCTCAGACATTGCTTTAAAACTCCAAAGTTACAGTATTTTCTGCCCTTTCACTAAGAGGTTACAGCGATGGAATGAAGAACCAAATAAACTAGACTGTATGCATGAGTACATATGATTTGGGCTGTAAATGTATTAGTAATTACACATATGAATAATTTTTTAACAAATCTCAGCTAAGTCTGGAGAGAAGCCTTCCTGAAGAATCAATGTTGTAGAGCATGTAGTGTTTTCAGATCTTGATCAATCCTGCCCTAAAGGGATCTGTTTGTCTCACAGTAAGGTAGTAAAGAAATTAATCGTGGCTTTCTGTTTCTCACACTCTTAGCTAAGCTGTGTCCATTTTCTCAGTCATTATTATCTTTTCAGATGTTTACATTTAACCGCAGTGGAGAATTACAACGAGCACAAAGGATCATTCTAATCTATACAGGATATCTAGATAGTCTGTGCAATCACCTATACTGTTAAGTCAAAAACTCAGATTAGAAAAATAGCTAAATTAGATATTTAGATCAGCATTTTCAAGTGTAAAATGTCTTTCTTTAGAGAATACCTAGAATGGGGTCAGACAGAACACATTTAAAAACTAGATTATTTCAATCAATAAATTAAGTCCCATAAATTCCCCTGCTACTCCATGGCTTTGGCCTATAGAGATGTTCTTTAAAATGTAAATTCTATTAATCAGTTTTCTGTATTGTTATGAAATGCTTTTAAGACTAGCAGAATATTCAATACAAATTAATTATATTAATTCAATTCAATTAAAGATGTGGGAAAATTACTGGTAATTTTAAGAAGCTAACATAATTCTGCCTTTCTTGTAGTTTGTATTTTAAGAACTATGTTGTTAAATAAGGTGATAATAAAATTAATGCTTTTATTCAAAAAGATTCAATAGTCTAAAACCAAAAGCCAGTTCTGCACTGATGGGTTTAGAAGCATTTGTCTATCCTTTCACAATCACAGTTCAATAAAAGCTAGTATAGTAACGCAGCCCCTTTTAAATCAGCAACAGCAATGCTGACCTCTGCTGGCAAGTGCTCCCTCATGAAAAGTTTTAAAAGGCTTATTGAGAAAGTGACCACAATAAACTAAAACATTTATTAGATCAGCTGATACAGTTAAGAGAAAAGTAACACCTCCTCCCACAAAACTGGCTTCATGGTAACAGAAGTGAAAGACACATGTAAGGACACTGCTGCAACTGCATTTGATTCACAGTAAAAGGAAAATTGTCCCTAAGCTGAATTTGACTGAAATGAGCCTGGTCACAGAGGCCAATGTATTTAAGAGCATTTCTAAGTGTCTTCCACCCTGGGATAGATGTCCTCTGGGATCCATGTGGATTGTTCTCCTGACACAATGTTCTTTGAGCAGCTCTGCTGAATTCATTAAATACTTGCATATGTGTGTATTTGTACCAAAAATTATGTGACCAAACAAAGCAAGATGATTTCTGATGACGAGATCATAGTATCTATTAATGTAAGTTCTGTGTATTTCTATCTGCTCAGTTCAACTTACACTACAGCTATGTGACTTAGCAGAAAGAATGTTTCAGGCCCCCAATATAAATCTATACTTTCCTTAATATTCACATCCTGAAAATGCTTGTAGTTCTGGCCACCATTTACATCTCAGAAAAAGAACACAGTAAAACAGGAAAAGGTGTGGAACGACAAAAGACTTTGAACATTTTACATATTTAGAGAAAATATATAGACTTCTACGTCTACAAAAGAGATGGCTGAGGATGGCTATAATTATTTATAGTCATACTTGTCCTTAAGATGTTTCAAAGGAAATGGCAGTTGTCTTGTTTCCCAGCTCAAAAGAAAAAAAAAAGAAGGTGCTTCCTCTCTCCATGCCTAACCGAGCTACGGAATTCCTTTCCACAGGGAATCGTAGCCCACAGGGGTTTAGCAAGTAATCAGATATATAACAAGGAAAGACCGTACCTGTGGTCCTGGGAATCTGTGATTCAAAAATGACTGCTGAGTGGGACCGTAACCCAAGATCATTGTCATACAGTTCTCTTATTCATACACTAGTCCCTGAGCGGGACAGACTACTGATCTGGATGAACTTGTTTTCTAGCAGACACACCGATTTTTCTCCTCAGTGTTTTAGCCTTTCAAATACTTGACCTACCCTAGTTAGAAGCGTAATTATTTAGCATTTTCTAGGGGATTTATAGTCCGCTGATGAAAGAATGGTGATTCTGACAAAACAAGAAGGTAGAGATAGAATTCTTTATTCTTATTTTTGTTCAAGAATTAGGTGTAGGCATGTTCTCATTTGTGTTTTCACTAATGAAAGATGTTAATGCTGAGATTTACAGCTATTTAGGCAAACCAACATGTGAACAGATTATGACTGAGGTACTAGAAAAGGGCCTTTGAAAGTACCTAATTGGTTGATCTTAGGAAATCTTACTCAAATCTTTTACAACTGCTCTCACTAAAAACATTACACATATACTAAGTAAAAAGCGTGAATTTTATTACATCATTAATTACACTCAGAATCTATCTTTCACTTTGAGAACTGCATCACTTTGCAAAATGCAACAGTACAAAGAGTAGCAATGCAAACATTGAAACTTGAATGCAAGGAACCACATATTCTGAGGATGGCAGGCAGAGACGAGTTTTAAACTTGACTTTCCTAACCTATCCTCAGGTCTAGCTGACTTGCTGTTGATGCATTAAACATATTTTTCAGCCTGTAACATGCATAAAGAAACACTACAACAACACAGAACTTCCTGTGCATAAAAGTGGAATTTTATGCCCTCAAAATTTGCTTATCTGTGATAATGAGTTATAATGTACTGGAACATTAGCACTTGGTACCTTTAAACAGTTAAGAGGACACAATAGAAGGCATGAAATTCAATTTTATAGATACACAAATGAAGATGTAAGATGCTGACTTCCCTGGCAGAGTTGGTAAGCCACTGAAGATGTACAGAGTTTGCTACAGGAATTTACTACTCTGCATGTCCATGAATCTATTAGTTCCAAATGAACCACATGCAAGTACATCACAGTGCAGAGCTGCTTTCACGTGTTTAGAAGAACGAAAGATGACAACCAGAAAGATACAAAACTTGACTACCTTCAGGCTTAATGTCTGTGTGACTATATTAATGTGAAAGACATTTAGATTAAAGCATTACTGTACAGCACAAGAAAATATGCAAAGCAACACTCAGTATTTTGAGCCTGCATACAGCTAGTAAGATGAAAATCACTGTATGCATATAGAAATCAGGTCCTCATACATATATGAAAACTTCCCTGGTGTATCTTCTAAATCTAAAATTAAAATGACTGCATAAGACAGTTGGAAATACTATGTTTAATGGCTTTACTGCCGGGCTTCTATAGCATTATTTGGATTTCCTGTGCCAATGTTCAAGAAAGGAAACACCTTTGACTTTTTCTTCTCTTAAATGTGATGTTTATTTCCCAGTAGAGTGTTTTTTTCCTAGGCTCTTGCGTTTGTAGCCATGCTTTGTGATTTCATGGTATAGTAATTGACACCATCAGATCTTTCAGACCCAAATTCTCTGTTTCTAGAATCAGTTTTATCACGTTAACAGAGCATCCACATTTTAGAGCAGTAGTGCCTTGAAGAAATTGTGAGATAGTGACAAGACATTGCAAAAGTCATCAGGAACTGCCTGCCCTAGACTTTACAACCCCATCCCTAACGCAGTCTTCCTTCAGTCTGACAGTTCCTCTTAGTATTTTCTGAACACAACTCTGATTACTGTCAGAAATCATACCTGCAGGACCCATATCACTTAATGCAGTTCAAAACTTCTTTTGTTCAGGGATTTTCTAAAACTGAACATTGAACATAGACCATTAAATTGATTGAAAAAAAATCTTTCCCTACTTTATGTTTCTGGCTCCAAAATCTAATTTCCTGTTCCCAGAGGGTCCATAAAACTGTGCTAATAAAAGACCAGATTCTGCTCCCATTGACTTTTTATGTATCAAAAATCTCACTGATTACAGTGAAAAAAAGATTTAAGCACAAAAATCAAGCAGAAGGCAAGACAATTTCCTTGACTTTGTTTGTGGCATTGATTTACAAATCGACAAAAATCATAATGACCATGTACGTTATGCAAATACAAAGCTCTTTCCAGGAATAAAATTAAGAATCCATAAAATTAATCTGCTTCTTACACAAAGGGTTGTCATTTATTTTGAACTGCCACTTCTGTGAGAAATGTTACTCCATTAAAGAGTATGCAACAAAAATTGATTTAGCTCAGTTAGTTTTAAACTGCTTTAAAACTAATACAAGGTTAGACTGCTTCTGACAGTTCTGACCTACAACGAATAAAGTAGCCCAGTATAAATACCACTAGGAAGCAGATTATTTCTTTGATGGCTTTCTGTTTTCTAAGTATGTTTTTCTAGTTAGTCTAAAAGTTCCTGGGTTTTTTTAAAGCCTCCATGTGCTGGATGACTCAGGTATGAAAAAAGACCTGTGCTTGTTCACAAAGAGATTTGCCCTGTGGTGAATGACGCAGCCTGTGTTTTCCAAAATGCATCATTTCCTGCCCATTATTTCACCATCCTTTTGAGACACTCTGTACCAGCCCCAGACCAGCAAGGTGTTTAAAGGTAATCTATTACCACAGCCATCTAAATCTTTCATTTGAATTATTAATTCCTTAACACGTTTCAAGAGCAAGCCACAGTTCTGATAAATGTGATTATAAATTCAGCATTACTTATGAAATGTATTTTCACTAGTCATGTAAACGAGTATGCTGGCCTTTAGGGAGCCTTTCAACAGTGGCATCTTCCTTCATTAAAAATGGGCAAGAGGGCACAGAATAGCCATCTCTGAAAATGCATAAATGTATAAAATTTTCATCTTATTTAGACGCACGAAGAAAATAACAACAGTTACTGGACAGCTACATAACAGTTACATCTCTCCAGGACTTTGGTTTTTTTTTTTTAATTACTGCTACTGCCTTCACACATCTAGGAAAGGACTAATCTTCGTGCTGCCCTTCATCAGTGGAGACAAATTGACTCTTACCTAGGAGACTGAATGGCACCCATAATGCTGTTGCTCTTGGTTCCTTACAGAGCTAGTATATGGCTGTACTCTGCTCATATCTAGAATTCTGCACTAATCACATCAATTCAAGAAAAAAAAGCTTCAGAAAAAGTCTACCACTTGTTACTGATTACCCAGTTCTGATCCTACTAAAGATTTTTCAACACACAGAAAACTGTCATTCTTACAGACCTACTGTATGTGAAAGGGGTTCTCTTTAATGGGGAATAAGCTGATTCATCTTTCTTCTGATCACAGTGTTAGCAACTTTATTAATTTCCCTCAGAAAACTCATCATACTAACTGCACTTCTTACCTGGAAAGGGAAAGTTCACAAGCTGTGTCACTAGAAATAAAAAAGTACAGACAGAAAATTGTTTCTTTAGCTTCTTTAAACTGTAGGTACAGCATGGAGTCAGTTATTTTTCAGTCAGATCTTTAACATTCATTCAAAGTTCATTCATAATTACTTCCCATAATAAAGACTACAGTCCTGTATATAAGGCTGGTATTATTTGTTCACCTATGGATGACATTTTTCTATATTCCTACCATAGACTGGTTGTTTCATAACGTGCCTTTTACTTATGCTGAGTTTACAAATCAAGCCATAATGCTACATGAAAAAGTTCTTTCCTCTTCTTCGTTTGTCATCCTTTTTGCACATTAGTTGCAAATATTATTTGTTGCTGCAGACATAGACACATGTTAAGTAGCTCAGGGTCTACCTTTTTCATTTCTCTGGGCTATGTTTTTACTTCAGTCCCTTCAACATATTGAAGTAAGCAGTACAATAAGCAGCAGAAATAATGAAATCTTGCTGTCTGTGGTAGTCAGACTTTCTGGCATCTACTAAATTTGCAAGCATCTGGGAGGTCTGAGTAACTTTTAGGACATACAGGCACACATGCCTACTGTAACACAAACTCTGTAATCAAACAGACCTCATTTAGTTGGCTGGTGAAGTTGAGTTGACGTCTGGACTTCAGCAGTCCTTTCCAACTATAATGATTCTATGACAGATGCTACCTTTAACATACCACCTTCATGCAGAAACCTGCTAGAAAAAACTCTTAATCTTCTGTCAGGTGTTATCGACACCCAACATTTTCAAGGGTCCTTAGGTCAAGGGTTCACAAGACACTGTAATTTCACATTTCCTTTCCATACTGAAACCGAATGAAAACAGGTGATGTTTTTTGCTGAGCTCAGTTTGACGTCTACGCAGCAACCAAGAACTGTGTACTCAGTTATATATTGCACATATGTAGTAGTTCATATTGTATTTACACAAATAACAAGCCACAGAAATTAGGTATGTTTCTATTTTCCATGTCAAGACTCCTTTGCATTATTTTCCTTGTTACTGGTGTCTTAACAATGCCACATACAGTGAACATCTATGTTTTTGTTCTGCCTAGACCCACATCCTCTGTTTCCCAGTTATTCTTGCCAAACCTTCCTCTCATTTTCTCAGACACATGCTGTAAACAGAAGAGTGAAGAAGTTCACTGCTCAGCCTCACATTCCATGGCACTTTAAATGTGCCAATAGTAAGTTTCTGGTTTCCCAAAAGCATGCAGCATCACATGCATTAGAAGGACTTTCATCCATGAGCTCTCCTAGATGCACATTCTTGCACTGTAAACTACCTTTGTGAAAAAGACAGAGTGCTGTGAAGGAGTGTACTTAAGACCACTTTTTTTCTGTGTCTTTTGAGAGAGAAAAGCATGTGGCTTCTTCTCATTTCTCTCACTCTTTCTTTTCTATTAGAAAGCAAAGATATTAGAAGACTACTCAATGAACTGTAGAATTTCTTAGCCTTGTTCAACCTTTAAAATTTTTTTTAAAATTCCAGAAACTTGAATTTAGTCTTCAGCACTTGACCCATGATTGTGCCAACACTTGAAAGCAAAAGGAAACACTTCCTAAGAAAACAATATTTGTGAAAAATTGGACATAACCTTTCTTCAGGTCTTACTTGAAACTATCATTTCTAGATGCAAGAAACAAAATCCATAGACATATCCTTTTGGGATCAACTCTGATTCAAATTTTACCTTTCAGGTCTGATTTTTGCTGCTAGTAGTTGTATCTTCAAGAGGCTGGGTACGTTGGCATTACTTAACTTTCAAAAAACTTGTTTAACTCCTCAAAGCTCTGAAAATTATCTGTCCCAGAAACAAGGCAGCATTGCAGAATCATTCAGAAAGAACCAAACAGGCCAGGTGCTATGCTCCAATCTCTTAATCTGATATATCTCAGTGTAACCCTAATGTAAACCTATCTAATAGAAATAAAGTTCCACTTGGAGGGAGCTCTAGTAAAAGTTTTCAAATTATTACAAAGAACAAAACAAGCATACAGGAAGCAATTAACTGCTTGAGTAAGAACATCCCTATTTTTTAATTTTATTAAAAATCATGGGTGGTATTTTGAAACATCATTGAACTCAGTCACTCTGCCTTGATTATGGTTTGGCTTTTCCCTCTGTGTAGGCCAATCTGTAGGGAATACATTTCATCATGACTCAGCTGATTAATCATCTTTTTTTTTTTTTTTTTTTCCCGTTAAGCAGTAAGTATTTGGCTTCCCCAACTGCTAAAGTGAAAACTGGCAAGCTGATGTTGTAACTCACAGTTTTGGTCACCCAACTCACATTCTAAGAGAAGGAAAGTAACCTGTAGCATCTGATCTGTTGTAAAGCAGTATAATATGACAGACAAGACAGGTAGCAGTACTACACCCTGTCTTTTCTGTTCAGCATAAAGTCCTTGTCATTTGTGAGACAAATGTTTCTGTTCCTGTTGCTTTCTGATCAAGATTTGTCTCTAATCTGTAATGAACCACTAACCCAGGACGTTTGGGTTCTAACAGTAGCATCAACTGCTAACTAAACAAGTAGCTACTGAAATCAAAGCACTTGTATTTTTCTAAATATACCTCACCACCTCCTTAGCTAGAACATAGCACAGAATCAGCAGGTTAGCTATGTCTCTACTTTGCAAAGATCTGCTGAGTTTTTTAAACAAGTTAACAGTAGAGGAAAAAGGCTATTTGTAAAAAGAATAAGTAGACTTAGAGCTCTTATTTTCTTGCATTAGTAGGTAAGTTGCAACAGAAAAGCAGCCAGTGGACAAACAAAGTATGAAATCTTTGTCATGAAATGCCTAAAGCATAAATGGACTTAAAGACAAAGTCAAACAAATCTCAATTAAAGGCACAATGATTCCAGACAGACAAAACCCATCATTCTGCCCAGCTTCCCACTAAGTAGATCACCAAGCATGGAAACATTGCCAGATATAGCAAACAATTTAAAAAATTAATGACAGTAAAAATGGGATTCACTGGGGACCGTAATCCTTACTCCAGTTAAGCATTGCCAGAGGCCCAACATGAAGAAACAAGTACTATTTCAAGTAGATTGCAAAGCCAAGGGAAAGATTAACATCTGTCAGATTCAGCTACAGATGAGTTTCTTGGTGATCCCTGAATGTCACAAGAATTTAGACAAGCTAAAAGGAAATTAAAAAAAAAAAAAATAACAACCACCACATATCTGCAATTCCTTTTGTAAAATTAAAATACATTTCCCTACATTTCAGCTATATATTTTCAAATAGCTGTGTGTGATGTAACCCAATGTTACAAAGCAGAAGAGTATTTCTTACAAATAATTCATTGTGAGCTTTGTCTTGTATGAAAAGGACAGGGAACAGTTTTGTTGCAGTAGCTAGCACTGCTGTTGCTAGTCTCCAAGCCATTTGTTTTTCTGTTTTAAGTTATGTTGCTGTGGATTTTGTTTCTGCCTTATCCATGTCTATCCCTGTTAACCAGATTAAGACTTTGTTCACATTCTTCTAAGTAAAATGCTGTAGAGTCTGGGAAGAGATTTGAAGTCTTCTTTTCACAGGGTAACCATTATATCCAGGACTTCAGGTTGATATTTTTTAACACAGTATTTTGCAAAAACAGCACTCTTCAGGCAGGCTACAACTCTTTTATCTATGCTGGTTTGAATAACACACTCCATTTTGTAGTAGTAGTATCAACAGCATTTGCATACCATCTGGTTGTAGTGCTGCCTCAAGCTGATGAGTTTACAAATTTTGGAATCGCCATTGTTTTCTCAGTACTTCAAAAGCAACCAAAGGGTCTGCACATCTTGTCATGCTAGGAACATAATACGCATTTGTCTGCAACATTTTTCACCTAGTAAACTGAAAGAAGCATGATCTGAACTTCAAGCTGCACTGCACTTACCAACTGTAGCCTTCAAATATTATTGACTTGTTATAATTTTTGTGGTTTTTCCTTCCTAAAGCAAGTTACCACTCCACAAATTTCAGAAGTACCCCCTCCTACTCTGAGTCCTTCCCTGTATTCTCTAAGGTATGTGACACAGTACTAAAAAAAAAAGGGGGGTTTTAATCAGCTTCTACAAGATTGCTTTGATGAATCTTGCTGCAGCAGTGCAGCCATCCCAGTTCGAAGAGAACATGTGTTCAATCTACTGATTGTTCCCACTATGGAAATGGAAAAAAGGTTCCTCCCTAATATAAGAAAAGCAAGGAAAATACTGTAAGCACAGTAACAGTCACCTTCTAATTCTGACCTCCAATTCTGTGGAATTACAATTTCCACATTTCATGCTGCATAGCAGGAACTCTGTGAGCCCCATAGAAAGGTGAAGTGCCAACAGCTTAAAGATGTGAAACATCAGCAATTAGCATCATTTTGCAAATTGAGCATTCAGATTTTTCAGACTTAGAACAAGGGCAAAATACACTCTAGAAAAAGCAGTAAAAATATGGAAGAGCACAATTAATAGGAGATGCATCTTTCCCATTATACTTACTGACTGTAGCCAAAAAATGCATTCAGCAACAAGATCATGCCAGAAAGCAAAAAATTAACATGTAAGAACTCTACAAATGTTGCCAAAACAAGTGTGTTGCCAAATGCAGACTTACAAGAATTGTTGAGACTGACAGGTTAGTTTAACTCCCTGTTTCCTGTTCTTAAGCAGAGGCTGCTGAAGCCTGAACTTCATGTAAGCTTCTTTGCACTTTGTTATTTCCTTAAAGGATTCCCATGTATCAGGGAGTGAACAATACAAGAAAGGATCAGATATTTTCTTCACAAACAATTTCATTTAACTGTTCTTTCAACCTGTGTGATGAGAACTGTTGAAAAACACAGGCATTTACTCAGAGACAGCTGCTGACTCTCAGCAAGGGAGGACGTCTTGCGCATCTCTGCATTACACTGATTACTGTTAACACTTTGTATGAGGCAAGGATGTTGAAGAGCGGTCAACCCCAGAGGTTGCCAATTTGAGATCCAAACAAACCCTTTCCCAAATTAAATTTCATCTTAAATTTCATTTCACCCTAAATATCTGGGTGGGGAAAAAGACCCTCGTTATCTTAAAACATTCAGAGCAGCTGCCTCTGCTCAATCTCTGACATAACACAAAGACAGAAAACTCCTACTCACCCACTGCTCACTGGGTCTGTGCTCAGAAGCACACACCATACAGCTAAAAGATGGACCCAGTTCCAATTATCTTTGCTCTCTGGGAGCATTGATCAGATTTTTTTTGTGCAGCAGCTGGCTGACACACTCAGGATGCTGGGAGCCTTGCACAGTGCATTATACGTTTAGTGTCAGGGTCTCAACTGAAGCATAGTTGAGATTCTCAGAGCACAGCAATGAAGTAACCTCTTAAATCACTGGACCTCCATGCTAAAAGGAAATGCAGTTTGATTAGTTTTTCTGATTATATATTTCATTACTAATGTACAGAACCCACTACATTGTTACAATCTCTCTATGGTTGCCAGCAGTTGTCTAGCATTGCAACTGTGCAAGTCACTATGGGATGTATTAAGTAACTGCCATTTAAGATGAAAGCCAAGATGCTTAAAACAACAAGATGTCAAATGCACACTGCAGTAAATATTTGGGAGGGCAGCAACACTGAGGTAGCTGGTCTCAATGTGTGAAAGCAGAAAGAAGGCAATTTAAGACAGTCTTGAATACTGAACTGAGAACAGTTTGTAACAGAATAAAATACAGGGGAATAAAATACAGGAAAATAAAATTCCTGCCAAGTACAGGAATACTTCAACTTGCCTCTTGTATTTGCAGAATTCCTGTACCATTAAAATATCATTGAGGCTTTTAAGATAGATGTGAAAGCAGAGGAAGATTTATAGAAGATAATATTCCTTTTTGATGTACAGAATTAATGAAACAGGAAAGCCTAAAACACAGGGTATTAGAAGCCATGAGGATCTTGACCATAACTTCTGGATGCTCCTTATACTTACATACTATTATTTTACAAATTCAAGATCTAGAGGAACACTACAGAGAATGGGATCTATCTTTGGGAACCTGATCATAAGATACCAGCTCATTTTTCTACCTCATTCTAGCTCTTTTGTGTCACCCTACTTTACGCATTACACTACAAGGTATGTCCAATCACTAAAAATTTCATTTGTTTCAAATTTCTTTATACAGTGGTAGGAAAGTGAAAAAAAGTAACAAAATTTAATATTATGCACTTGAAGAAAAATAGTTAGCATTACTGCTAGGATTCAGCTGGTTCCTATTAATCAGAGTTTGGACACAACCTGGATTTATATTCCCTTCTGAAATCCTGCAATAAGATCACTAGTTGGAAAAGTCTACTGGCCCTTAAAGATACTGCATTTTTCGGCCTGAGCTACTTCAGGCTGTAAGATGGAATAGTAACATTGTAGTCTGATTGCCCTCATACTTTCATTTCCCAGAAGAACTCCAGTTTCATTTTGATAGTTTCATAAAGTCAGTTCTTTCATTTCTACTCATTTCATATTGGAAGCCTCAGGATCAAATATAACAAGTGAGGCAGAACCAGCTCAAGAACCACTGGGGAAAGGTGTTGAGGGATAAAAGGACAGGCCACGCATCCACACTCAGGAAGGT
The DNA here is from genome assembly GCA_038090715.1 of Florisuga fusca. NCBI lineage: Eukaryota > Metazoa > Chordata > Aves > Apodiformes > Trochilidae > Florisuga > Florisuga fusca. The sequence goes on along the minus strand of JAAWXA010000047.1, from coordinate 3,845,802 downwards.
TTTTTTAACTTGCTGTTTAAAGCAAGCGAACCAGGAACAACTTCTCTTGTGTTTGGACAGTAACTAGGTGAGCAGCAATCTTTTGTGCTGATGGTTGGGTTGGATGGAAGAATGTTTTCATGCACCTCAAAGGCATCCAACCTTACAATGGTGGTATAGATTTACCCCACTTACGCTGCAGAAGTTATACTACATACTAGCATCTCAGTTATTTAGTCACTCCTTTGTGCCAATAAATGAGCATTTATGAAAACCTGGAGTCCTCTAAAATATATATATAGTTTGAAGTCTATATTGAAAGTTCCAAAGTAATCATCACATCTACCATTAACTTAAGGACTTGCTTTATAGGTGTAACATGGGGATGATATACAACTATAGTATGCTCAGATAACTTATTTGTAGCCAGCATTTTTGTTCTTAGCTCACACAATTTCACAAGCTTTATGCCACTGAGGCCACCGATTTGAGGAGAATCAGATTCACAAGCTCCTTCTAAGGCTCTTTTCTGTCACTGATTTTCAGAGATTCATCACTAGTTCTGATAAGCAACCATTCATTTTTTCTTCACTTATTTAAAAATATTTTTATCCTTATAGATAATTTCTGCATCTTTATTGACGGTCAGTTTGTTATCTTACATAGGATAAAAGCTTCTCTTTGGTCACGATGGATGTTTAATATGTGCATGTTTAACACTGTACTATCAGTCAGTCTGTCACAGTAAGAGCTGCATTCCAGTGCAGCTATTTTTACTGCTATGGCCATCACAGCCTGAAGATCATGTTCTGTTTTTCAAAGGAAGCCACATTTTAGATGACTGTTGACGACCCTAAATTCCCACGTGAAATTTCTACACGTGAAAGTACCATAATGCCAAACATTACACTCTTCCTTATGTTCTATAACTCAGTATTTACAAAGTTAACCTTTTAAGGTTGAGCTCTGTGAGAGTTATCCATCATCTGCTCTAAGAAATCACCTCCTGCTCCTGCTGCAAGCTGAATCTCAACCATAAGGTAACTTCACCTGGCACCCACTTCCCTGAGAGAATGGAGTGTTAAAGAAGGTGACAGACAGACAGTAGACGTGCTTTTTCCTGTTTTGGGGCTCTTCTGCAGAGGCACCAACAATTGAAATATTTATGTACTGCTTCAGGAGGACAGAAGTGATAAAAGGCTCCTGCAAATAAGCCATTCCCATAACTTTTGCCCCAGTGAACACAGAATATGTTTGAAGTAGTTTATTCTAAATCCTGATTGGCTTATGATTTGGACTCCTCTTAACAACGAAAAATGGACAGATGCATCATGCACAATGAAGTGTATTTGTTACCCCTAAAATTCAAGTCAGAAATCCAGAAGCAGATATTTGTTGCACATTCTGTGATGGCAATGACATCAAGAGCATGATGCATGCTCTTTGCTGAAGGGCAATATTTTTCTCAGTCTACAGCTCTCACTAGAAATACTTAAAGGACCATTCCAGTACTGGAGGCATTTGGAACAAAAGGAAGTGTATGAGACACAGGTAGCTTCCAACTAGCTCTTCAGAATTCATAAAGCTCTTACTTACCAGATGAGTCACTATAGATAAATAGAGGAATGACATCTTGAGTCCATTAGAAATTCCCACTTTCTTGCTCATCAGCTAAGATCAAGGGAAAGCTGAAATGCAGAGCCTCTGACACTGCTCTTAGTCATAATATCCTAAGGATGCCCTCCAAGGCCTTCCAGGTGTCTGAAATTTTTCCCTGTATTTCTTCTGCTGTATTTTAATTCATTTATCTCTTTCAAATGTTTCTAGTGAGGAATATGTGCCAGTAGATACCTCTCTTAACAGCAACTTCCGCAGCAACTGCCTCACTTATTTCTCTCCCACCACCAGAAGCAGTGAGATAAAACCAATACACTACTTGTTGCTTATTTTGGTGACCTCCATGATCCCATCTGCTGCATAGACAGCCAAGCATACCATCCATCATTGAAAATAACACCAGAAAAAAAGCAGTACTTCACTGGCTGCAAACCATCTGCTCTCTGTTTGGCACTTGTTTTCACTTAGAGGTGCCTGCAAGCAAAGAGCTTTTCAAGACACAGAATCACTTCTTATTTCATGTGAACCATTTTTCCTCTCTTATACCAAGTCCCTTGTAACATTCATTTCTTTTAGACTGTTCAGCTTTTTCCAGTACTGTCTTTATTGCATGACTGCCAAATAAGCAAAGAAATCAGGACAACAATCATCAATATTTCAATTATTACCTTTTTCAGGCAGCCCTTAGATCAGCTGGTAAATACTGTATTTTACTCTAAACCCCTGTGAGGCATTCATGTGCAAATACCTTTTTGTGCATTCATCATGTGCTACTCCTCTTTCTGTATGTGCTGAGACAAGAAATAAGAATGGTTTGCTATCCCCCAGGACTGTAATCATGAATGCATGTAAATTCTAAAGAAATAATTGCTTCAGAAGGATATTTTCTTAACCTCTGGAAATGGTAGGTAGAGAGGAACAGTATGGAGAGGCATTCTTCATCATCAGATTGAGTAACACTGCATCATTTACTGGATCCCAACACAACTAGAAATCTGGGAAGAAGATGGTAAAAGAACATAAAAAAAGAATCCCCACTTAAAATAAACTCTTTTGTGGTTAAGAACTAGCCAGATGGAACTTAGGCAGTGTTTTCTTAGGGTGGCAGAACAGTTGGAAAAGTTTTTGGATTATTTTTGGCAGTGGCAAGCATATTCTAGCTGTATCATTACTGTTACTAAACTGTCAACAGGAGTCCACTGAAAGGGTTATTACCTTACTAGTACATTCTTGCAAAACTACAGCATACTTAGTCTGGTAGCATGAAGCTTTGGATTTTAAAACTTTGACCCTTCTAACTTATTCATACATCTGTAACTAGCTTAAATCCTAAATACTTCAGCCAAACAGGTAAAGTAGAACATGAGGTGTGATGTACAGACAGCAGCAAATCAAGTGCGTGCAAATGATTACAGAAGCATTGCACAACACGATACAACGAGCACAGACAACTCCTGTGCTCTGCACTGCTTGAAAATGTGTTCTGAAGATTTTGGTTAGATTTTTAAAAATTAATTATATTTGGATCTTGCTAAGTTACTGCTGTTACTGGCTGATGAGAATGTATGGTAGTACATTTGCTGGCAGACAACCTGCAGTGCCTTTACTCATAACCAGACTTGCCCAGAAGAAGATAATGAGTTGCCTGACCCCTTGTTTATCCATTCCTGCCATGCAAATGGACCTCAGATAGCAACACCAGTAGGTACTGATCCACTATGTTTGATTTTGGTGAGGCAGGAAGATGCTCAAGAGGGATAAGGAGCAGTAGATTGTTAACCATGGCCTGGTAGCACTAAAGGTAGCTGTCTTACAAATGTGCTGCTCTTGAAAGCTGAGAACGACCCTTCAGACAAACCTCTACACTGCAGAAGTGAAAAATGCACAGTTCAGACAGTCAAGCAAGTGGATATGTCCATGAACGCCTGCTATCAAGTGGAGAACGGTACTGAAAACACTTCCTTGCTGGTTAATTATTGAAACAAATACTTTTACTTCTAGTGGAACACAGAGTAAGGAACTCCCAGACTCAGCTACGCAATCCAACTGGCCTGATGGCATGCTGCAGACAACCTCAGCTCAACATCTGGATGAAATAAAGACCTTGCTGAGGGGGCAGTTGTGTGTGGAGTACACTCAGAGGTAAGCACAACCCTAACTCTCTTTTCAGGGTAGACTGAAATCACCTGTTATCAGTGTCACACAACAGCCTGAACAGCTATACCAGAAGAGGTGTTTGAATGACACTTGACCAATACGTAGGTGGAGCAGAGAGTTCATCTTGAACTTAAAAAAACATGTCTGTCTTCTAAAGAATGAAGATGAGAGCTGTTTGCATTTATTACTCTTATTTTCAGAAAAGCTTAGTTCTTTGCCTTATTAAACAACTTGCTTACTGATACCCAGTAGCTAGCTACTGTCTGGTTAAAATGAGAGTTGCCAGCTTATTATGTCTTCTTTCATTCAGTCTCCAGGCACTGTATCTTTTGTGGGGATGAGAGATAGTCCACTTAGAAGACACAGTTCTTAATAAACATCTTCTGTGTTAATACACTTTTTGTAGTTTTGGCATTTAAATACCTGCAATAAAGTTTGTGGCTAATATTACAGATACTTATGTCCTACAGCTACTGTAACTTGCAGCTATGCATCTCCCTGAAAATACAAGTGTCTGCACATGGCATGCACTGAGAACACTTCTAGAAAGCACCATGAAAGGGTTTAGTAACTAAGATAGTGATGAAGTTTAGACATAACCCCCAAAACCTGCCTGTAAAATATCTGTATGTGTCAGCAAAAAAGTCCACAATCCTCACAGTCTAAGGCATGCCCATTCTTTAAATGTTAAGGTTTTTTGTTTGTGTTGTCATCAGGTCTAGTTCAGGTTTTTTATCTGTCAATTTCCATTCTCCAGTGTTTTAATTATTTTAAGATTCAATTGTGAATTTGATTTCCATTCTAAATCTGGATGGCTTACCACAAGCAAAAAAAAAAAAGTAGGCCAGATCTTTCTGATTTTATGTTAATGGCCTTAACACAATAATCTTACCACATGCCACACAACAAACGCAGAAAGGGAGATAAATGGAGCTTCATTTTAGAGCAGGACATGCTGTACAGCAAAATAAAAGCAACAGCTTTTTGCAGACGTTGCAATGCTTCTTTCATATAGAAAGAAATAAAAACAGAGTTTATGTATAAACACAATAGATTTAGGCTGCTATTGGCATGCCTAAATTGTGCCTGATTTTGTTCTGCAAACCTTTTCCATTAACATTTCTGTTAGGAAAGCCAGCTCTTTAGAGATGTAATGAACCATCTGATTTTAATTTGGTTGCTGAACAAGGGGTTACACTCTGAATTGTGCATAGCCAAGCGACTGAGCTACACCCAGCTCTATTTCCTTATACAGATGATGATGACTGCTCAAGCAGGAGCAGCATGTGGGAATGCAGTAACCCTCAGCCTTGTTTTAAGCAAATTAAAGTCGCTTTGGATCAGTAAGGAATTTCTTTGTGAGAAAGATTTGATTCTCACCATCACAGTTTTGTCTGCAATCTGTCAGCCCAACAGTTGCACAGACCAATACTAACACACCTTTGGGTCTGTCTTTTTTTTTCTCTTCTCCCCTTGATACCAAGACTGCAGCACCCTGAACCCCTCTAGTCCTTACCTTCATTTGGAATCTCCTGACAATTTCTTAAATGCTTGCCCAGCCCTGCACAAAAAGTGTTTATTTCATTTCAGCTCTTGTCCGAGATATGACTGTCCACACAAGATCCTACGGGACAGCATTTTCTACAAGATTGTGCTCCAGCAAAGCTAAAGCCCTGGCTGAGTGCTTTAATGCTGTTTGGGATTCCAGTCTGAGAAAGCTGAACATAAAGAGGGAGAACTTCAATGGCAATTTACACACACCCAGAAAAAAAGCATTACAGCATGCAGGGAAGTCACAGTGGAATTGCAGCGCCCGATTCCTCTTTTACAAAACCCTGTTTGTCCTGTATATGTGCAGCTGCCTGACTGCTGGCCGGACACAGGATAATTCAGGGCCAGCTGAGACACGTCAGGCAAAAGAAGGCAAGGATGCAGGGGAGGAGCTTTACTTGGCACTTCTTTTCTGTTTATACCCTGCTCTGCTTATTAAGTCTTAACAGAGGAAACACAGTGTCTGTCCTAAACTGCAATTTCAGATCATATTTCAAGGTCTCTTTTTCCCAGGATGCTTACTGTTGATTTGCTAAGCTAACATGTGGCTGAATTAGTCAACATACAGTAGTTAACTAACGAGGTATTATTGCTGCTGTCATCTAGCATAAAATTGTTTACTTAGTGACACTTTCGACATCCATCTCACACTTTTCCATGCACAAGCAGGTGTGCATATTCTCCAGATCGAAGGAAGATAAGGACTGCCACTTGACCAACTACCCAGTGACACTTTAAAAGTTTCTTGCTCATGGCACTCTTAAAAAAGGAAGGTGTTTCCTTGTACAGAATTCCCAGTACTATGGCCAACAGTTTTAGCTATGCTATACCCAAGGTGCAAACCCGTAAGTAGCCTGTCACCCACGCTGCTCCTATGTAATACTCATATTTGAATTAATAGGCAGCTTGAACATGGAAAAATACAATCTGCCCTTGTGGCATATGATGCCTGAGCTCTTCTGGAAAGGAGCCTTAGGCTTTAACTGTCCAAAATTAGCAACTTGGTACAGCCCAAAAGGGCAGATGGGATACACAAGAGGCTGCTAAGCCATCCATAGTGGTGAAGCCTGACCATATGGAAGGTAAGCAAGGCTACCAAGTGTGCACAATCTGAGTGTGCACAATCCACCAGAGCTCCCCCGCTTCCACCAGTATGGGCTTGGTGGTCCCAGCCTAGGCCCAAGGGTACCTCTGCAGACAAACTAACTGAATGGACAACTATTTTAGCCAGGGGCTGCTTCTACTCTCACTACTCTGAAAGATATTTTGCAGCCAAGAGACCAGCCCTGGCCAAAAAGGTTGCTGCAAAAATCACTAGAGATTTTACTGCTACAAACATGCTGTTGCCATATGGTCTTCACATTAGTAATACCAAACAAGTACTTCATAAACAGTGTTCTAATAACAAATACCAGAGGAATTAATAATAATCTTGCTAGTATTTTCTAATGTTCTTGCTTTATTAAGAACATTTATGCTGTCTGAATGATCTCTTCTGGAAGAAAAACATCTGGCAATCACATGAATACCTGATGAAATCTATATGATCCTGGGTATCTTACAAATTTATTGTCAGCAACAGCATCCATTTGTGGCAGCATGGCTTACAGTAACACTGTATTTCTCTTTTGTTCTAGGTGCATAGCGTAATGTCCATGCTGTACTACACTCTGATTATAGCTTTTCTGATCGGCACACACGCAGCTCCAAAGTCAGAGGACAATGCTCCACTGGAGTATGCTACAGAACATTCCCTGCTCAATTCCCACTGGAGTAACAGACACCACATTCCCAAGGTAGCTCCACAGACATCCCACAGCAACACTACTGGGAAAAGAGGTGGGAGAGAAGCTATAAACGTCACCATGGACCCAAAAATTTTTAAGAGGCGGCATTTCCGGTCTCCTCGCGTGCTGTTCAGCACACAGCCCCCACCAGTGTCAGGGCAAGGACAGAACATGGAATCTCTCAGCAGTGCAGGTTCTCTCAACAGGACTGCCAGGACCAAGAGGACCGCACATCCCGTATTACACCGCGGAGAGTTCTCTGTGTGTGACAGCGTCAGCATGTGGGTTGGGGACAAAACCACAGCCACTGACATTAAAGGCAAAGAGGTGACAGTGTTGGGAGAGGTCAATGTTAACAACAACATTTTTAAGCAGTACTTTTTTGAGACCAAGTGCAGGGACCCTAAGCCAGTCTCCAGCGGGTGCCGAGGGATCGACGCAAAGCACTGGAACTCTTACTGCACCACAACACACACCTTCGTCAAAGCCCTGACCATGGAGGGCAAGCAAGCAGCCTGGAGATTTATTCGAATTGACACAGCCTGTGTGTGCGTGCTCAGCCGAAAGTCAGGGAGACCCTGAGATGGATCAAAACCCCATGACAACATCCTCCTACCCCCCCTACCTCAGACTGTAAATTATTTTAACTTATAAAGGACTGCATGATATATTTATAGTTTATACAGTACAGAAAGAACCTCATTATTTATTAAACTTTTTTGGAAACCTTTTGTGTTCTGTGATTTATTTACTGGCCAAACCCTTCAGAAGATGTTCACTTTAGTCTTATCCAACCCTACAACTCTGAAATGTTCACAGAGCCACTGAACAATCTCTGCTTGTAGTTTGACAAAAAGAAAATATTTTTCACACTGTTTTCACCCATATTCCTCTCCCACAACAAAAGAATTTTCCTCACAAAACCTGCCAGTTTACTGCAAAAATCTTGTAGGTTTATTTTAAGTTGAAATATTTTGTCCAGTTGCCAAGAGACTGTAGAAAACTTTTTAAATCTTGCTTCTAGTTTTACTAACTACCCATAAAGATACTAATCTTAAATAATTAATCACCTTACTGAAGAATTCTGGTAGAAATACTAGTTCTTCATGTTGCTAGATAACTTTCTAAGACCTTTACTGCATTTTTTTAATTTGACAAGTTATTTTCACTGCAAAAGAATCTATTCTGAATTATTCTTCAGTCTCAGAACTGCAGAATCTAGACGTCTGTATTTGTACATTAAAATGTTATTTTACAGCTCATTACTTATGAGCTATATTTGAGTGATGGGGTTGCAAACATCAATATACATACATGAATAAAAAAGTTCAGCTTTCTTACTTAAAATCTGAAAACATTCTAGCGTTCTGGCAATGGGGACTTGACACTGAAGCACGCCTTTTCATGTATGATAGAAAAAAAATTAAATTAAATTAAATAAATAAATAAAAGCCCACTGAGGCTATGGTTTAGCCAGGAGCCCCCAAATAACCTCATACTCATTAATTTCTGTGCCTTTGGTAACACTGCTATCTAGAAGTACACAGTGGAGCCTAAGGGCTGTGATGGGTGTTTCAGCCACTGCACACTGAAAAAAGCTGCAGTTTCTCTCATTGTTTCCTTTGGAAGAGAAACTGTTATGCATTGCAGAAACTTTTTCAAAACAAACACCAATAAGGTTTTTCAGATTGGTTTCTTCCAAATCCTAGAGGGTACATTTTCACCCTTGCCTTTCCTCACACACAGTTATTTCTTTATTGAAAACAAGCAGACCTGACCTTTGCTTCCTCTACACATAAACATCAATGAGGGACAGCACTTCTCTGGAGAAAATGTGGTAAGAACAGTGCCAGTGAAAAATAACAAACCCAGGCAAGATGTGCTTTATGGTATGATAGTGCCACTCTGTGTGACATGGAAGGCACTGAGACAGAGATCATTTCTCATAATCACTGGTATGTCACTTTTCAGCACCCTCTAATAGGTGCTTATGGTGCAGGACAGCAATATTGAATGTTTCACTCTCTCCAGGACAACATATTTGCAATTATTCACAGGAACTCACATGACAGCAGTCTACAGTACAGCAGGCTGGGGTTAATAAAACCAGGAACAGAACGAAACCTGGGAGAGCATTTTTTGATACTGTTGTTGATATTCCAGAGGCTTAGCCTTTCAAACCATAGTGAAGCTGATGACACCCTTCAAAAAGACCTTCTGATTATCTCTAAACATCCTAAATCAGAGACAGGTGAACTGACATGGAAAATTCCTCTACATGAACAGTGTAAGTGTGTCTTAAAACCTAATGTTTCCCACATCACATTGACAACTTGATCTCAGAATGCAATGACTCCAGGGGGTGCATCAGTGTATTTGTCAGAGACCCCTCTCAGTGCCTTAGAGTTACTGATGAGTTAGCAGTACATTACAGACTCATTTGCTGGAGCAGTCAGACTGATGGCAATTAAATTATAGTAAAAGCAAAGGTGGGAATCTGTTTTCTTACTTGATTTTAAGAAAAGTAAAATAATTACAGGATTACTGTAAGCAAGAACTTCCTGAATACTGAATAAGATCACACAATCACAACGTCACCACGACTGCTAGAGAAGGGACGAGAGACTGAAGGGGCAGGTGACATCAACTTATATTGCTGAAATACTGTTAAAGGCACTCAAAATGTCTTTTTTGCTGTTGTTTTCACTGCATCCAAGGAACAATACAATATTTAGATAAGATACTTCGATTTATAATAGGTGCAGTTTTAATATTAAGCTGATTCAAGACTCAAGCTCAGCGTGGAGAGTTCTGCAACGGAATGGTCTGGACTACCTCCTTCACTGATTTGTACAGAGTGACAACTGAAAAACCTGTGAGAAAGGATCTCTACAAATCAACTTTGTTCAACATAACTACTAGCTTGTAGCACACTTCATTTCTCAAACGCACCTCTGGTACCCACAGCTCCACCACTGCTTTTCAAACAAATGCTGCACACTGTTTGCTGGATTCTCTTCTGATTGTTGAAGAAATCTCCCAAGTATTAATTATTTATACAAGCTTAACAACCAACTGCTTCCATAAAGATGAAGTTACTTCATTTCTTCTTAAAGCCTTACTTAAAAATATAAGGATTGAAAACAATTCTGGTTAAGAAAAAGGAAACCAAATTCTCATAAATTGAGATCAACTAGAGAGACTGTCATGAAATAGAATTATTTGAAGAACTGCATAACTACTATTATAATAATCAAAAATTAATCTCTTTAGATTCTTAGCAATTGAAACAAGATTATTATATTTAGAAAGCAAAAGAGACCAGACTTGGTCACCTTTAGCCAAATGCCACATGCATGACACCAACAATTCCATTACTGCTCTGATGTGCAAGTTAAATTTTGCCTGGAGGAACACAGATTATTCCCTAGAGAGATGAAGAAGGTGTGGACCATAATCAGTTTTCATCACCTAACATTGGGCTCATCCTGTCATCACTACTGTTACAACATTATTACAGTTGTGGCTTGGTCATGGGTTTTTTGGGGGGTGATGGGAGAACATGGGATGGACAGGATGGGACAGGGGACAAACAGCATGGAGACAACAGCATGTCTGAAATCTTACTGGTTACACCATCATTCCCACTGCTGAGCTGATGCCAAAAACCTGGAATGCCAGGAAGCCCATTCTAATGCCTCAATGTCTGTACCAATGCCCAGACCTGCAATCATGTTATACTTCATTGGGCCTTGCCTTGATTGTTTTTACTTCATCTGCAATATAAACAGGAAATCTGACACTGACAAAGAGCCAGGTTACAGAACAGTGGTGCTTTCTCTATGCTTCCTCTCATCCCTTACATGACACTACTGCTTTATTATCTGATGCCTCACTTAAATATGTGATTAAGGAGAAACACTGTAGAAGCCACACCCTTGCCAATTAATCTTTAGTAAGCAACATCTTTCATTAGAGCAATTATAACCACTGTCAGGGAACTTACTGGCAGGGTTTGGAATCACTGTATATTCTATTTTCTTTTCTCTAGCTGTCTTTGAGAGGAATTATTTGCTCTAGAAAAGTCAGCTTCTACATGCCTAAAATAAGCTATTCTGATATGGTATGTATAGCCTTACATAACAGTCATTGAACTTGAATCCTGAATACCTAGCCCTTGGGACTTTATAACTATTGAAGATTGTGCATTGGCACTTCTGTAGCACCTTTGAACCAAGCATCTTTATGGAGTGAAAAAAACCTAGCAAAAACAAAGGAACACCGAAAGTTGTAGCCCAAAGTGTAACAGAATACAGAACAACCAATACATAGCAGTTTAATAGTTACAAGAAAAAGATACAGAACACATGGGCACAGGGAGCACAGCTGAAACTAAGAAAATATAAAACAAAATTATCCAACTCTCAGTCTGTCCAGGAGACAAAACACACTCCAAACACCTCAAGAGCAGACAAAAAAGGGCTTTGCAGTTAAAGCACCTTGCTTCACAACTCTTAATTTCTCCGGGACAAAGTTCTATGACAAGAGGACCATGTCTTTCTCATGTGCACAATTCTACAGCAGATCTTGCTTCACATTTCTTTCACTTAATACTCAAATTTGGTTGCTGTCTGATGGCTCCATCTGCCTGGAAGAGGCAAGCCCGTACCGAATGCACTGACTCACAGACTGTCTCTTTTGAATCACTTCCATTTACATAATCCAGCATACATACTGGCCCATCCTCAGGCATTCATCAACATCATGCCCTTAAATTTGTAATCCAAAGTGTGATCAACTCAGAAATGAATCATACAGTTCTAAAGCTATGCAGTAACATCCGACCTAGGTAATACCTTCAGCCTCTGATGAACACAGCACAGATGCTCTCGGCATCTTTACGAAAACCACATCTGCTGTTGCTACTGATCGTATGAGTCCTTTGGGGATTTTTTCTGTTTTTCTTTTTTCCTCTTGAATCATTTGATTTGGTTAGAGTCCCATTCTATTGCACAGAATCCAACTCTTTGAACAAGTTTAACTGTGGCAGGAAGAAAGAGCATTCATGATTTAAATTCCCTTGCAAGACATATAATAACCAATAACAGCTTTTAATACAGGTTCTAATTAAGACTGAAGTTGTCTGATTTTGGAGTAAACTGTGTACCAATTCCAAAATTGAGTGCTGCAGTAACATTTAAGCCATATAATTTTCATTTAGCATTGACTCAATTCACAGAAAAAAAAAAGGGGGGGAAACAGAAGCATTGATGTCACCAACTGCAAATGATAGCTTTAGTTCTAGGTTCTTCACAGACTAGAACTCAAATTTTTAAAAACACGTGGACTATGAGTCTTTAGACATCATGGAATGACATTTTAACTGTGGTGGAGTGTGCTGAATATAGCAGAGATCTCAATAGGTAAGGAACAAAAGAGTGAATACAACTGCCTATACAAGGCCCACTATGTCAAGCCTGTAATTTTAAGATCCAAGTTTTTATTCTGCTTTCCCACACAAAACTAAGGCGACGGTTCAGAAAGTCACAAATAAAACATTTCCTATTAAGGTAGTAAAAAAATTAATTTAATTATAAGAAATTCTACCCATAAATACTGTCTCTCAAGCAGTAAAACTAGAGGTTTAAATTAAAAACACTCAGAAGCAGAATAGCTGTATGTACCTAAGATGGAGAACTGAAGGTGATCAGAATGTGAAAAGCATATGAAAATTCCCTTACCCTCCTCCATTAGTTTTCTTAGACTATACAATCAGTACAGACAAAGAGAAAAAAAAGATTTAATAATATAGAAGTAAACTTATAAATAAAAATTTACTCTTCACATAAGATAGCCAGTATATAACGGGAAAGTACTGTTCTTAACTGGGACTGTTCTTAACTGGGAGTCCAGTTCTCTCATTCTAGGAAGGCAAGTTTTTGGAGTCCTCTTTCAAAGTACACTCCAAAAGCACATCACTGAAGCCAAACACAACAAACTTTGCAAAGGCTATTGTTAGTCTGAAGCAAAAAACTTTTCAGATCTCTGACTGAAGGAAGTTTATAGACAAGTCAAATTAAAAACAGTGAGGCACTACCATCATTTTCAAACATCTAACGTATCAGTTGCAGTTATTTGCTAACTAAAGTATTAGAATTACTATACACAACCGTAAAACTGAATTGCAAAAACCAGACAAAAAACAGACAACACACCAGCAACTTTTTGCCACAAGACTCTTTGCCACAAAAATGACTTACATGTAACACATCTTACTGTCTTTTAAAGGTACTATTAGAATAAATGACTAATTGGTGACACATGAAGGAGAAAAAACAAATGTTTGGTTTACTTGCACATGACACGCTTCTGTTGAAGTTTCCATGCTTGCACTGCAGTAGTGTCCCCAGAACCCAGGAGAACTGTGGTGACAAAGGTTCTGAAAAAAATTAAAGGCTTTCTGCTCTGTCTTGATTATAATTTCCACAGCCAGCACTAGGAGGAGAGTTACACTATGAAAACGAAGGCCACAGATTTGATGAGTAGCAGACTTCTGTGCAAGCTCAGATAAAGCTAGAGATAAATGCACCACTTCCCATCCTATTAACTTACATTAAGTTTATCTTTCCGACAGTCAAAAAAGGTGGAGTCCCCAGCCACTAAAGTTATAATCAACCTAGACAATTCCTTCATATTTGCACTTGAAATACTGAATTGCCCTCTGTTTCACCAATGTTTTAAAGATACTACAGCAAAAAAATGTATGATTTGTTTAAAAATAACCATACCTATTTATTTTGAGAATTTAACATAAATACTGTCTCACCTACAATGGATTTGGGAAAATCTTCCCTAAACTCAGGTCATCTTAAACTTTATGATACTGCTTAGACTTTCTTCTAATGCAAGATAACAGATGACTCATTCCATGATTAATAACTTCTAATAGAGCTGTCATCTGCAGCAAGGCTTAAACATTGAGTTCTGAATATCAAAGCTATGCAAGAGCAAACCAGCACAATCAAATTAATAAATGAGATTTTGCAAACTGCTCCTAGCTTCTTCAAGTACGAGGCTGAAAAAAATATGCTTATTGTACTAGGTTATTCCTTATGTTCATTACAACCTGTCATTCTCCAAATAAAGTATTCACTCACAGTAGACTTGCTATTTGTCTTACATTGCAAGACAATTCAACAAATTCTGTTCTTCTTTTAACTAGTTTTAACAGGATCTTGCATTTCAGCATGAAAGGTGACTCAAACATTTATTATTGTCACTTTCTCAGCATCAGCCTGTGTTTACTTACAAACCTCTGCTTTTTTAAATAGTGATGACATATTTAGGAAACTCTTACTACTAAGAACTCAGCTGAAGCTAACATCTTCAAATCAAACAGGCTTTCATGTTTCTAATTTGTTTTGATGATTTTTCTCCACTCCATTCTTATTTCTCTTTTATTTTCATGAACTATTCTTTTTTGTGCTAACAATACAGTTGATTGGGGGTTTTTTATTTTGTTCTATTATTGTTATTGTTATTAATAGTAATATTACTGAAATGTCCCTCAACAGCAGTTCTCATTCTGGTTTTGCCTACTTTTGACAATACCTATATACTTTGCACCTAATCCCATAAATCTTCTGCTGCCTGTTTGTTTCTCAAACCTAATTAATAAAGCACAGAATACGTCATAATTTGCTCAACTGGCAGATGACCATGACCAGAAGGGCCCAGTCAATCAATATGTGCCTAAAAAACAAGCATCATTTCTTAATGAAGAGTCTTCCACATCAATACCCTATATGGAAACACCAGTTGGAAGCACGAGCAACCAGGCTACAGTTTTAACTGCTTATGACAAAGTAGTAGATAAAAGAATGAACTCGCATTTCACTCTCCAAAGCTCATGCAAAACATGCATGTAACAACACCAGTGCTCCTGCCAACATGCTTCACTCTGAGGGAAACTGTCATTCAAGTATCTTAAATCTATCCCTCAGATACACATTAAAGGCTGTATTTTGTGACCTGAGCATAAGTTACAGCTGGAGACAGAACCATCACTCTAGACAGTTCAGAGCACGGAAATGGCAGACTCTTTTGGTCATTTGCTCTGTTAGAACTCTG
Organism: Florisuga fusca; assembly: GCA_038090715.1. Classification (NCBI taxonomy): domain Eukaryota; kingdom Metazoa; phylum Chordata; class Aves; order Apodiformes; family Trochilidae; genus Florisuga; species Florisuga fusca. Next base: position 3,830,581 of record JAAWXA010000047.1, on the reverse strand, counting down.
AATTCACTCCACCAGAAAGCTGCTAAATACATCGCTTTGCGAGGCTTATTATTTGCCGACACCTTGTAGGTGTAAGGAACTTAATGTATGGGAAATTAACGATGATCTATGCTGGCCTGAGGCTGGACTGCATATAGGCATCCATGTAATAAACTTACAGCATCCATTTTATGTTGGATGGTTTCTTACTGTCAGTCGTTATGTAGCTACCACGTCTCAAGCACTACGTGAAGCCCTAAAACACTCTTTGAAAGAAAACGTAGATTTTGAAAAGGCTTTTTGGTGAGGTTCTTTTGTGGATTTTTTTTGTTTGTTTGTTTTAATGAAGTGCCTGCAAGGATAAAAAGTGTTTCTGGGCTGACTCCAGTTGCTTTCCTGGCTTTTTTCCAATTATGTTCAAATTAGGTTTTTTAAACTAGCGAACAGTAGTTTTGCGGTTTACTCATATAAAAAACTGGGAGTACTGGTATTTTTTTAGCACATATTACTAACAGGGTTCAAGATTACCCTCTCTACTGTCATGTGGTTCTGGCTGTGCATAAACATTGCTTTGACCAATAGGGGCAAATTTAGATACTTCCCAGAATGATTTGTTGCATTCTCACGACAGTTGCGATCCCAGACTGGACTAGATCCAGTGGGAAAATGTTTCAACAAAGTACTGCACCAAACAACACTCCTGTGAGATTTGCCTGTGGTTTGCCTATAGAAGAAAGTAAGGTTACAGAAAGACATTAAAAAATGTCACGCTGTGTTCACATGTTTCAGAGTGAATGAAATCACGCTATTCACAGGCAGTAATACTCTATAAATAGTATTTCAGGCAAAAAGAAGTAAGCATCCAGCTAATGTGCAGACATGCTCATGATCCCTTAACACCAACCATTTGGTACAACTCTCTGTAACTCGAGCACCATGACAGTCTAGAAATGGAAACCAGAAAAAGAAAGAAGGTACATGGGGAGAGTATAAAAAGAAACTATCATAATCATCATCTTTAATTACGATGTGGCACCCACCAATACCACATACTGGCTGAGACTAATTAAATGGACAAGCCACCTTTATTTATCTCAGAAAGGCACATACACAATGTTTATGTTAGATAAATAATCCTCTCCTCAAAACACTAACACCTGACCCACATTTCAGGTTTCAAGAGAGCTTAGGAAATACTTAGCTAAAAAGACTGTACTCATCATTCAGTGATCGAACATGAGAGCTAAGCATGTTGGAAAGCAGAAATGCAGCACAAAATTGGAAGCAGGAAAATGGTCTCAGCATCTCATCTATGTAGCTCAAGCCAGAGCATAACCAGCAAATTGAGAGAAGAAACTATTATTCCCCTATATACAGTTTCCACAGCAAAGAAAAAAAAGATTAAGAGCAAGACCACTGCAATCAAAACCTCCACAGGAAGTTCTAGGAGTTCACAGTCATTATTACTAGGGAAAAGTGGAATTCAGTGAGTGGCTGGCTTTGCATGCCAGGCATCACTAGTCTGCCACCTAACTAGTTTCTCCTCCTCAAACATTTCTGCCTACACTCACATTTTACTTACATTTTGTCACAGATTGGTTTCTCATTCACTGCAGTTACGCTGCAACAGCTTAAATACAACCACATCTCCTTTTGTGGAGTCAGGAGCAAAACAGCACATAATGGATGAGGGCAGAGAGTTTATGTCCATGAAAACTTCTAATTCTGTAGTAATACTAATGGCTCCTTTAGTGTCACAAGTATTTTAGAGGCTTAGCTGTGACACAAGCTTAGGCTACAAGTTACTCTACTGTGAACACACAGAAAGCAAAATGAGAAAAGACTTGTACTAAAATATTTCTGGCAACATAAACCAGTATGACAGCAAATGCAGAAGCTCTCCACTTACTTAACTACAGTTCAGCTCCTTAACAGCCTTGCCTTCTCAATTCCCAACACTTAAACCTACCCTATGACTCTACTGTTTTCTTCTCACAAATTAGTTTAAAACATTTCCAAACAGTTCCTTACGTTTGTAGGTTTGTTTTTTTTTTCTCCTTCCTATTTCTTTCCCCTTTCTTCTTGCATTAGGCCTGTTTGGACTCGTTCCACTTGCGTAGATTCCACTCAAGGCAATGAAAATATTTTGGCAACACTTCTCACTCAGAACATTTCTGCTTCTAAAGCCATTTTTGCCTTTGCCTTCAATTTGCCTGAAGACTACTTTGCAGGCTGCACAGTCTTGCATTTTTAGTCCTTTAAGTGAGTTTTATCCACTTTTGTTCCTCTTATTGCTACAGCAGATTGCTCTGAATATCATTTTACTATACACACACATTCATACAACACAGAAATAATGAATTATATCTTTAAGTAGGACACACACATTGTTAGGACTTCAGGAAAAACACAATTCTTACAGTCATCTTGTCCAAGTATGCTTATGAATGTATCTTATGACTCAGCTGACACCATTATTCAGATTTTTTTTTTTAATTTTTTTTTAATTCTTTGTTCACTGAAAATCATCTCTATGTCCCTCAATGTAGACCCAAGGTATCTAAAGTATATCTGCCTGATGTATCAGTAGAATTCAGAAAACTGCTCTGCAAAATTCTTAAAAGAGTATCAGCCAAGCTTAGACTTGGCATCCACACGAGTCAGATATTTTCTGGAATACATTGACACCACTACTATGTTATTGTCTCCCAGTTCATTTTTCATTTTTCTGTTTGTGTATTCCCCAAAGAAGGAAAGAATGGTATTCCTGTTCTCTGAATAAGGACACATTCTACATTTAGAAAGATGACTGACTTTCCAGCAACCTGTCATGGATCTTTGCTCGTAACTATATACCTTAGAGAAACAATACATTACACAAAATATGAAATGCTACTTTTTCAATAATAGGTTAAAATTTTGAAAACCGTATCTGCTACCAGCTCTGCCCATACAGTTTTAATTATCTCTTGCACAAATGAAGCCATATGTATTCACAAAATGTATGTCCTCAATACCCCTACTTTATTCATGTTTTTCCATGCCCAAACAATATAGCACTCAGTCTCCTTCATGTTCAACTTCAGCAACTAGAGGTACTCCTATGATTTTAAACTATTATTGGTGTCTCTTACCTTCAAAAGAAGTTCCTTCTTTTCTAAATTATTTCCCAGGTCTAAGATTTAGAAATTAATCAGGAAAGTGTGATGTAAGTGAGTTAATTGTAGCCTTTTGGAAAAATAGGTACAGGGATTCTTATGCTAGAAAATAAACTACAGCAATGTAGGTTTATGCATGGCCTTGCAGTCAGCAGTAACTCCTAGCAGCCAAAACGTTATGCCTGTGGACAGACAAGTTCTCTTTTACAAGGAGAAGAGAGGTTACCATAATTTGGCAACTTTTGTTACCCATGTGCTCTAAAACCTGATTAAAACTAAAATGCAATAATACTCTGCAAGATATTTCAAAGAGGAGTTTTACAAAAGCCAGTAAAAATTGAAGGATTCAGGTGCTTAGGGTCTCCACTGGTGTGCTCTTAAAACATGGAAAGCAAATGAGAATAGCAGTACGCCTGCAGTCATAAGTAGGCACGTCCCCCCCTTCGACTCTATCCCTCTCGTTTTTCCACAAATCTCATTAAGTTTACAGGCATAAAGCAATAGCGCTTTAAAGAGCAACACCAGCATCTGCCACCAGACACTCTCCCTCTCTCCTCATCCATAGGAAAATAACAGGAGGTACTCTGATTTCACTGTGCCTACCTTGCTCCTGAAGACATTAAAAGAGCACACCTTGCATTTGAATAGAATGCAAACAGATCTGAGCTGGTTAGCAGATCCTGTGAGGGCTTGTTCAATAGCCTTCAGACAGGTATTAGCAAAGCTTGCTCCTCTGCAGTTTTTCCTTGCTATATGAAATGCCATGCATACATGTGTCACTGTCAAATAACGTGCCCTACCTCAAGCTACTATCAACAGGAAAAATTCCCACTGCAGCTTGGTATTCACGAGAAAACAAGTACAGAGAGCCGGAAGTGTTATACTAGCAATACAACTTAAAAAAAAAAAAAAAAAAAGTTTTTCACAACTTCAAATTATTTAACTTAACAAGGGCAAAATGGCAGCCAACTAACTAGGCACAGCCATGCGAGACAAATTATCTGACTCCCAGCATGGCTCCTGCACCCTTCTCCGGACACAAGGCTGCATTTTTATCTTTTTATATGATGCTGAGCTTACCTGGAAGCCCACGTGGCTGAGAACAAAAGAAATGAAGTTCCAGTTGGGTTTGCTCTAAGTTCCTCTCCCTCGGGAGGGCACCCTTCAGCCACACGAACTCGTCTGAGCACCTGTGAGCGGACAGAAGTTTCGGGAGCATTAAAGAAAGCAAATGCAGCTACGGACGTGACTGAGGAGCAGAGCAGAGGATTAAAGGAGCAGGGAAGAGGAGTCATAAGGGCAAGAACCAGAAATTAAAATACTGCAGAGACAAAAAAACCCGTAGGGGCCCAATGAGAAGGAGCAGATCATAAAGTCTGGAAAGCTAGAACCAGGACATCCTGGAACCACAGACCAAACAACTCCAGACAGCAGCAGCCAGGTCACGATGAGCCCAGGGCCTGCCGCCTCCTGCAAGCCCCGAGACCCCGACCTGCCCCACTGCCGGACCGGACCGGACCGGACCGCGCCTTGCAGCCCCGCCCCTTCATCACGTGCCCAGTCGAACCCCAGTGAGCGCGCGGCCGCCTCACGCGGAGGAGCGGCACCGCCCTGGCGCGTGCCATGAGCGCGGGAAGCGGCCTGGAAAAGGAATTACATCCTGGAAAGGTGCATGAGGAGGCAGTCTGGTAGCACAAAGTAGTAACTGAGAGAGATGTCACTGAGAGCACAGGCCATTACACCTCGTGTAAAAAAAAATGTGATTTTCTTCTGGGTAACAGTCTTCCTGGGTGCAAGGAGAGGGCCACATTAAAAACAGTGCTATCAGCAGCCCCTGGCAAGCTTTGTACATGTTCCTAAAACAATTTACCCATGTTACAATGTACAAAAAAAAAAAAAAAAAAAGGCAAGATGGTGTGTTAAGTAGGAAAAGTTTTCATTTATATGATTGTGAAATAATCCGCGCTTAGTCTCAGGCTTACTGGTTGCTTCTGCAGTCACGTACTATATGGATTATTTTAAAATATGTTCATTTTGTCAAAGATTAGTCTTAGCACACAGGCCAATACAGGCGAAATAATTTGTTCTAAAACAAAAGCTCATCCAAACGTTGCATTTATTCAAGTGTCTTGGTTTGCAGAAGCAGGTTGTAAATGTCACCAAATACAGTATTTCTTACACTTTTTCTGGCCCATGGAGCTGCAGGTGCCTCCTGCCTCACACCTAACAGACAAGCAGCTCAACGTAGCCCCAGCTGGGAAAGACCCCAACCCCTTCAGAGGGCAAAGCTCCACAACGGTGCAGAACTGCTGCAGTGCCTCTGTTCCGGGCTCCCCACTCTGTACTGGTGCCAGTAAAGAACCTTCTAGTGGGAGCCCCTGCAAAATCTGAAAGCTGAGCAGTGTCTCGTGCTTGTGATAGCAGGGGAACGTCATCTGGCTGAGGAGGAGGAGAGAGAAGTTCCAGCCCAGAAGAACGAATGAAAATACCTAGGTAGACGTGTAACTTGCCAGTAAATGCTTAAGGAGAAACTTTCCAGTAAATGATTAAGGAAACTTGCTTGAGGATCTAATGTAAGACTAGAGGGAGTACTTTTCTATTATGAGCCTTCTGGAATTTAGTAAAGTTTGTTTTAAGAAGAACAGGAAAAGCAAATGTAGAGTGAGAGCAGTGGAAATAAAGAACAGCCTGAACTATCCAGCCATGGAATAAATTCAAAGGAAGAATCCTGTCACTTGGCTCATCTTTACACAAGTTTAAACAAGCAACTGGATTCTGTCAAATTCTCCACAGATGGCAATGAAACTGCAATACCTTTTCCCCCATTTTTCCTAACCACTTCTTCCTATTTCACTCTTCGTGTCCTTTTCTATTACTCCTAAGACTTGGGAAAATGAAGAAGTCTATTAACAACACTGGCAACTTTCCAATCAACACTAGCAGCTGTGGCTAGGATCATATAACCATATCACAGTATGCCTGCATCAACATATTTCCTTCAAATTCTGTTTCGTATCTTTTTCTCCTTAGCCTTATCTACCTGCTTTCCCCTAAACTCCTCCATACACTCTACTTTCATGTTCTATGTATCTGTGTGCCAAAATGGCCTTTGAAGTAATATTTTCCCATCACATCATTGTGTATCTCTTTATGCACATATTTTTGCCTGCCCTGTAGTCTGGGTTCAGAAATACATGAATCCCCACACCATGGGAATGTTAACCATCTTTAAAAGTCAGCTAGTAACTAATTCTAAATAAAACAATTTAGACATGAAGGCTCTTTGTAAAGTGTGCATTCTGCTAACTGTGAGTCTTTTGAAGACAGCCCAGCTATGCCACCGCTAATGGTGGGATACCAACATTACTGATTAAATATTTTAAAACTTTCATTAAAACAGGCTGCACTTTCCCCCTTGCCTATTTGTGTCTTCTGAAGTGATTTCCTTCAACAAAACACCCTTCTTAAAAAATTCTGAGCAAGTCCGTTGTGAAACTGAAGTTCTCCTTTTGTTTCTAGCCTCACGCCTGTAAATAGGATTTCCCACATGACTTGTTCTTGTAATTTTTGTAACTGTTCAATTTTTTTTCCGTGTCTTCAGTGGGAAGGCCTTGCATCAATTTATTTATGACTGTTACGCATAATGGCTTTCTCTTCATTCTTCTGACATGCCTGAAATAGTCATGAAGTTTTGAAGTCAGAAGCAGAAAAGCATTGGAATTATATTCCTAGCTCAAAGTAGTTTTGTGGAAGCAAACACTTCTCTTTAAGGACTTACAATGTCTGCTGGGCTACCCCATTCACCATCATAATGAGATGCAAGACTTCAAGCGTAACTCCATCCCTGCTGCTTACTGTCGTCATCCTGCTTCACTGAAATGATGATGCTAGCTAGAGGTAGATCTGAACAGAAGCCAGAATCTGTTGGTGGGAGCATGCCAGTCAATACATTGCTCATTCATTCCCCAAAAGCTGACCCAACTTGCAGAACTCACTGAATGAATTGTTATTTCTCACTATGTTACAAATCACCACTGCCCTTTATGTCAGTGAAGTGAAATGCAGAAAATATGTGGCATGTTTCACCACTCAGTTCTCTTATTTCACATTCCAGTCTTGACACATTTTTGAAAGACCACAGTAATGTGTAGTTTAAAACCTGTCTAGTAAACTTCCTTGATCCTGAGGCATAAGCTTTGAATTTAAGTAACTTTCTTTTTTTCTGTTGCCCTTTAGAACAATTTCCTTTTCCTACTTGGCTCAAACAATTTCCAGATCAAGACAGCAGCAACAGCACGTTCCACCCGGTGATGCAGATTCTGAGTCTGGTCCTTTGGGACCTCCATGCTGGCTCTGTGAAATTACATGTGCCCCCAGGCAACCGACCCAGGAGTAGACATCGAATGGCTGGTAATGTTTGCAGTACCCTGAATTTCTACTGTTGACACACAGTACAGGAATGCTTTTACTTTCCAGACAAAGAGCAGAACTGCACACCCACCCCTGTATCTTGGCACACAGCAGAGCTAGCAGAACTTTTTATAAGCTTTCACTAATAACCAGTCCCAGACCACTATGAAATAAATCACTCTTAGGCCCTTTCTAATTCCTTAAATTCCCTAAAAAGAAGAACAGATTTACATGGGAGTAAACCATGAGTCTGAGTTAGAACAAGTACTCAGGAATTTAGTGTTCTGTCATCACTCCAGTAGCCCAATCTCTGCAAAAATCTCCACTTCCATCCTGGGCCTCATGCTGGTTATGGTCATGCCTCAAAGACCTGTGAAAGCATCCTGAGCCCAGAATGAATGGAACATACATGAGACAAAAGGCTGGAAAAACAGCCTTTTCATGTGTCAGTGGGCATGTCCTGGTTTGGGCCCAAACCAATACAGGGCCCAGGGAGCACTGTCAGTACCTCAAGTCATTCAGCCTGTAACAATGAGGATTATAATGTCAGTCCTTCACACTGAGAAGTCTGTAAATAGAGGACAAAAGTACACCTGCAAGTACACATCCACTTTCTGATATATTCAGTCCCAGAAGAATTTGCAGAGTCTGTAAAAGAAAGTGTTGAATCCTGTGCTATAGCCTTCCCTACTATACTCTTTTATTTCTACCTAATCTTACATTCTCCACCATGGCCTCTGTATCGTATTTTGAGAATAAAAGTAATTTTTAAGGTTTGAAGCTTGGGGTGTGTTCTTTGCATTGCCTGAATATTACCTGCCTCTGACACTATCAGAATGCATTTTAAAGATATTATAGTTTTACAGTATGAAGATCTTACACTATAATGAGATGTACAGGTTAGGACCTATCTTTATTCTTTTTCCAGCAGTGCATGCAGCAAGGTTACTAATTTCTACCCTGTCATATTTTTAGTTACAAAGTGAAAAGCACTTTGGGGGGATAGGGTTCATCTTCAACGGGGCATTCTTATTAGTGGTGGAAGGAATGCTAAGGCACAATTATTTTTCAACATGCCATGTATAAGTGAACATACTACTAGACAAAACAAATATGCATTTGGATTTCCTTTTAGATTGAGGAAAGGTGTTTTCTACTTCCCACTGGTATGTTCTCCATTGCAAAGCAGTATGGTGAGGATGAGGATGGCTGCTTTTGGAATAATCATCACCAAGAAATCTGCCTCAGCTCCAGAACAGTTTCAGTCATGATGTGAAAAAACACAAAGTAAGTCCTAAAAGAGAACATGGAAGAGGAAGTCAAAGGATCACATGTGAAAAAGGGAGTCAAAGAGCAGATAGGCAGTGCCAGATTATGTTGTACTTCAGGAAAATTATCTTACCTTTTTAAATCAAGGTCCATTAAAGACTCATTCTACAGATGCCCATTTCAAAACATTTTTTCCTTTGTGTTTGAAGATTGCATTGTAATATGACATATGTCCTGGAAACTGTCAGTTTATAAGGACAGAAAGATCATGTAAAGAAATAGTCTCACACTCTATTACTGCTGGGAAGGTGTTTAAGCTATATAAAGGTTTTGTGTTTTAAATAATGGTTGAAAGTAAGTGTACATTCAGTAACATTAAACCAGGCCATGCACAGGCAAATGCCATTCACTTACATGCTCTAAACTTTCATATTTAGTAGTTGGTCTCACTAATTCACAGCAGAAACTCTTAGGCCTAGGCCAGAGAAGTTTTTCCCCGCACAGCTGTTCCAGACACCCTATGACTCACCACAGAACTAGCTCCATACCTCATCTTCCATGCTGATCCAACCAGCTAGATTAACTCAAAATGATCTTACCCATCATACATATCAGAAGAATTCCTTCTAATTAAACCCTGAGCAGTGGTTTTGATAACTTGTTTTTCCTTAATATTTTTCACAGTTTGACAGGTCACATTATTACCCTTTAGCCCAGGTTTCCTGGGAAACAAAGCATCCTCTTGCTCTTCTAATCCCTCCAGGGAAATGAAGCCAAATTAAAACATTTTATCAGTGTTTGTTACGTTTTATCATGGATAGTTCATGGACCTGTTAACATTAACTGCCCAGAATGTGCTGCTGCTTAATGGGTAGCAGAAACAACCAAACTTGCTCTTCCTAACAGTGACTTTAACATTAACAAACCTTCCTTTCCAGGCAGTGCTTTGTTTCATCCCAGGCCAAGGAGACACTTCACTTTTGAGATCTGGATGTTGCTATGGCAAAATTGTCTAAAAAGAGGCCTTCACAAAAATGCAGGCCATCTCCAGCTCCTATTATATATTTTTGTCTCTTTTGATTTTCTCAAGGGGAGCATATACTTTTAAGATAAAGATGACAGCAGATAATTCACCTGTCATATGGAACATTATTTCTGTTCTTCGGCTTGGGAAATCTATAGGAAATGTTCCTTTGGAACGCATGCTGTGCATGCTGTCACTGGCTGTGCATGCTGTCACTGTTTACATGAGCCTGCAAACTATGTCATCAGCAGCCTTCCTGCAGAGATGCCTTGTTCACTGAACTCACACATGGTTTGGTCATTTGTGTAAGTATTAAGGACCATTCACCTGCACCTTGCAAAGGAACTTAGTAAATAGGAAGAGTTGATGAATCAAAGTGGAAGGTGCAACTCACATCATTTGACATCTGCCTGAAAGAAATCAGGCACAAAGAGCAGAAACTATCTACAAAGAGAGTATACTAGCTGATGATTGGACTAATGCCTCCCATTTGTTTAGCGAAGAGGTGGGAGGGGACTCAAAAAGCCAAACTAGGACAGAGAACTGCTTACTGGGTGAGAACGGAAAAGAAAACAAGGTATTCTTCTGTCTTTATTCCCATTTTAGCCATTAAGGGGATATGCTAGAAATAATTTCTGGCTCATGCTTGCTGTAGAAATCAAGTAGTTTACAGGATTCTGTGATTTTACAGACTTGCAATGGCTTTTTCTGAAAAGTAGCTTTCAGAGAGAGACCAGGATTTGAAGCACAACAAATTTTGGACACTTTGAAAAAGAAAAAAAACAGGCCAGTGCAGTTGTCAGGGGATCTGGCCACAGTTTTCTCAACAGCCTTGTGTAAGCCTTGCAGACTGATCCGTCACGCAAGTTCCTGATGCAAAACAACTAAATATATTTTTAAATATTAAAAAATGCGGAAGGAAACAAAGGAACAGACTATTTGCTCGGACAGTTGGAGAAACACAGTCCTTTCTGACCTCCTTTGTAGTCCAGGGAGCAATTCCTGAGCTGCATTCTGAGACAGAGGCAGTGTTGCCAGCCCCAGCGTTCTGGCTATTACTCAGTGGAAATGGAAACAGCAATACAGATGCCAAGGGTATGATGCAAGTTTCATTGTCCCTGTTAGAATGGGGCTCCATTATGGTTTCTGGGCTTTTTGCTGGGAATGTAAAGTCAGTTGTAATTCTGTGTAAATTACAGGATTAAGCCAGGAAATAAGATTGTTTTTTTAAGGGAGCTCCTCCTCATTCCATGCCTTACACTTCTCCGAAAGGTTGTTTTGCACCTCTAACAGGGAACTTGAGCTTAGCATCCATTGGAAGAGCAGAGAAACAGGAAACCTCAACAATCCACTGCAGAGGTAAGAAAGATGCCTATGAAGATTTTGCTGTTCATAAAGCATAAAACTGAAATAATTGTATGTACATGCTTGTAAAACACTTAGGAAATGGTTGAACAACAGAAAGAAATAACATTATTGGACCCTCCTAATCTCTCAAAGGTCAATGGGCTAACAGAGCACAATTTGGAAGACAAAACAAATGAATAGTAGGTCAGACTGGCAGGAGAAGAGTAAAATTCAGGCCTATAGGGATATGTTTTAAATGTTTTAAGTGTTAAGTCAGTTTAGGCATGATCTTTATGGGATTAAAAACATCAGGCTTTCTTCTATTAGTTCAAATTACACAGCACTTGCCCAAGCAAAGATAGTTTCTTATCCATCTGTCATTACAAATAAAAGTAATACCATATGTTTAGCAGTATCCAGTACTACAGTTGGGTAACACTTCTTCCAAAGGTTTCCCAGCATGCTCTGCCATGAGAAAATAACCAAAACCAAATGGTCATTGACCCAGGATCTGCATAATTGTAAATCTAACTGCAAAGAAGTTTCCAGACTAGAATGCTACTACAAATATGTTTGTTTCATCTACAACATACTATGCAAGAACCTGTGGGGGAAAGGGCACTTTCAGAAGGCTCTTTACAGAATTACCTTGGTTGGAAAAAGACCTTCAATATCACTGTGTTCAACCGTTAATGTACAAAGCAATACAATCCATGGAATTTGAAAATGGACATGTTAAAGATAAAAATAAAATGTCAGGCTTCAAGGCAAATATGACTAACCAGCACAGGTGATTAAATAATTTTGTGACTCATCTGCCAACTGAATATTTATTTCTCAATTTGATAACTGTATTGACAAAAATATTGCAGGTCCCTTCTTTCCTCCACTATATTGACTTGTTCCATAATACTCTATAAAATGAGAACGAGTTACCTTTGTAGTTTTTCTCAAAAATCTCATAGTGGATGGAAAACCTGGAAATCACAAGTGTTACTGTAATAAATGTCAGGGTTGGATAGATACTGATTACCAGAGAAAAGCAGAGAACATGAACTGGGATAAGAGAGGGTGGAGAGCAGCAAGATGGTCGGATTTGAGGCGAGTGCGACTGCAGCCCACGCCACACGAACACAAGCGGGTAAGGGGCGAAGCGTTCGGACCGGACCGGACCCGCCCCGCGCC